>OMPJ01012207.1:0-16604 GCA_900312935.1 Carapus acus
CACCCCGTCGACAACTCGCGGCCGACCGAAAATAATGTCGCGCGAAACCCCCCCCACTCGCGGGTGTGCCGTGGAAATTTTTACAATGTCAAACTGTACCGTGGCAGAAAAAAGGTTAGGAAACACTGTCCTACAGGACTTATTTCATTATATCTAGGTAGAGGTAGGCAGTCAGGCACTGTCCAGTATAGAGCAGCCTTTTTCAACCAGTGTTGAAAAACTCGAACTCGTGGCCGACCGAAAATATTGTTGCGCGCATCTCAAGCCCAATAGAGCAGAACTTTTAATCTCTTTGTTACCTTTTCAAACTTTGGCAATATTCTAGCTTGAAGAAAGGATGATAATGCTTACACGCTATGACTTTGGACTAATAGTCTTATGTTGTAGCTTTAGGATGACACTTGCACAATTGGACTGGCGTCGGTGAGAGCTTTATTTAACATTGCTTTTATAAAGCACCCCCATTCTACCATCCCGACACAAGCTTCTTTTTTGAAGACACATGAGGGTGTGAATCCAGCTTGCTCCTCACATCTAACATGTTGTCCTCTTGACAGAAAGAGGTCATTGGTATACACAAGTCAAGGCTGATTTAGGATGAAAGGCTTTCTGTGGTGCCATGCTCAACATTGTGCCAATTCAGAAAATCTGTACGCTGACCTTTTCTATTCACCCTGTATATGCTTCCTCTAGGACCTAGAGGAAGCCAAAGTTTGGACACACTTTCTCATTCAATGAATTTTCTTTATTTTCATGACTATCCACATTGTAGATTCTCACTGAAGGCATCAAAACTATGAATGAACACATGTGGAATTATGTACCTGACAAAAAAGGTGAAATAACTGAAAATATGTTTTTTAATCTAGTTTCTTCAAAATAGCTACCCTTTGATCTGATTACTGCTTTGCACACTCTTGGCATTCTCTTGATGAACTTCAAGAGGTTGTCACCTGAAATGGTTATCCAACAGTCTCGAAGGAGTTCCTACAGGTGTTAAGCACTTGTTGGCCCTTTTGCTTTCACTTTGCGGTCAAGCTCACCCCAAACCATCTCGATTCAGGTCCAGTGACTGTGGGGGCCAGGTCATCTGCCGCAGCACTCCATCAGTCTCCTTCTTGTTCAAATAGCCCTTACACAGCCTGGAGGTGTGTTTGGGGTCATTGTCCTGTTGATAAATAAATGATCGTCCAACTAAATGCATACCAGATCGAATGGCATGCCGCTGCAGGATGCTGTGGTAGCCATGCTGGTTCAATGTGTCTTCAATTTTGACAAAATCCCCAACAGTGTCACCAGCAAAACACTCTGACACCATCACACCTCTTCCTCAATGCTTCACAGTGGGAACCAAGTATGTGGAATGCATTTGTTCACCTTTTCTGCGTCTCACAAAGACACGGCGGTTGGAACCAAAGAACCCAAATTTGGACTCATCAGACCAAAGCATAGATTTCCACTGGTGTAATGTCCATTCCTTGCATTTCTTGGCCCAAACAAATCTCTTCTGCTTGTTGCCTCTCCTTAGCAGTGGTTTCCTAGCAGCTATTTGACCATGAAGGCGTGATTCGTGCAGTCTCCTCTTACAGTAACAGTTGTTCAAGAGATGGCTCTGCTGCTAGAACTCTGCAAGGTTCTAGAACTCTGTGTGGTATTCATCTAGTCACTGGTCTGAGCTGCTGCGCAGACCCCAGGGGGGTGAGGGACAACACATATATACAGTATATATATACATACAGTATGTACAGTACATACAGTATATATAGTGTGATTATATATATATATGTAGTATATGTGTGTGTGTGTGTGTGTGTGTATATATATATATATATATATTGTATATATGTGTTGTCCCTCACCCCCCTGGGGTGGTTTTCACCTCAAGCTCAGGTCCTCCACCAGAGGCCTGGGAGTTTGAGGGTTCTGCGTACTCTACCCACCAGCCAGTCTCCAATTTATGGTTCCTGAGCAAAGTCCTCACAAACTGAGCTGTCACCACTAGGAAACAACAACTAAAACATTTTTCTTAACACTTGCAGTCTGAGTCTGCCTGAGGTTTCTTCCCGTTAAAGAGGAAGTTCTCCTTGCCATAGTTGCCCCATCTTGGAGAGTGCCTCAAGATAACTTCTATGGTGATTTGACACTATACTAATAAAATGTACTTAAATTGAACCAAACATGTAGCTATGCTGCATCTACCCAATGAAGATTCAAACCCTCTGCAATTCAGTTGAATCATTTGGAGATTGGCCACAATTTCATGCAAGTCTGGGGCAGACCAACGTGGTCTCAGATCTATAAAGGTTTTGCTCTGCTCCACCAAGTGGTTGCAATTGAAGTTAATAGATAAGTGAAGATCTCCCTCCAACATGTCACAAACAGTTTGGCGCTTTCATCTTGGCACTGGGCAGAATACAAGCAGTTGGGCTGGAGCTCTAAAGGTGCGTCAGTGAGCCTCTGCTCAGTGCACCTTGGCACCCTTGGGTATTCTGCTAGGGTTTTATGGCCGGCCACCAAAGACAACACGGGAAAACAGATGGCCTGGCTATTTGTGTGCCATTGACAAGGTTCACAGAGTGGTACAGGGGCAGAGAGAGGTGCACAGAGGGTGCAAACCTGCAGAATAAGATGTAGCAGACGATTTCAATCATATGTGGTCAAACATTACAGTTATTATTTATTCGTGATATGGAGAAACAAATTACTGCCTCATCATCATAATGACAATTTGACACATAGGTGATATTGTGAGGCAATTCTAGATATCGATTTCCCATGATATGTGTGTCCTGCCCAGTACAACTTATTGCAAAAGCTGAACCTTTGACGTTGTTTGACCCCCTCAGACTGTAACATAATATGGCATTTTTAGCGCTAGATGGCGCCCCGGATTCAAGTTTGCAGATGTAGGCAACTGCCGAGCCACGCAGAGGGGTAGAGAGAGGCACGTAAACTCGGTTTTCAGTCCTGTTTCAGTCAGGAGAATGCGCATTATTTGTTAGAAAAAGAAAAAAAAGACCTGTTTCATTTATCTTGCGCCTTGATGCGTCAGTTTAATTGCACTTGTTTTTAACTGTGTGATCCAAAAAGCACATGCAAGTAGAAAATGAATAACCGCACTTCAAAACGGTGCAGCTCTTGCTCTGCTTCTGCACACCGAACATGTCATTCAGAGACATACTTCGCAATCACAAAAACACCCTCTGTCTGGGAAAAGGGCCCTCGACATATTGTGAGCCCTGGTGATTTTAACACCACAGAGACACGAAGACGTCCTAACTAGGAATACAAAACGCCCTGAAGGGAGTGTTAAGACAATTAGACCTACCATATTTATGCCAACGTGTATCCAAGGGGGCTTTTCCTTTCAGCAAGCCTTGCCTCAACTATCCGCTCTGTAAACAGCATAATCAGAACCTCAAAATGACGTAGCAAATGGGATAGTGGTCTTACAGGCTTTCTGTTCTTCACACCCCTACGTCAGTTATCCGCTCTTTTCTCATAGACAGCACAATTATCTGCTCTTTTCTCATCAACGGCACATGACTCAAATATAGCCGCTTTCTTTTCTTTTTTTTTGCCCCTAATAGCTGAAACTAAGGAGTCAGACCACCCATTGACAAAATATTGATGAATCTAAATAGAGTCTTGTGGATAAAGAACAGAGCAGAAAAGCAATACAATTGTTTTCTTCTCACTGCTGAGGGTGTGTTTCTCCATCCAAAGCCCATCTGTTGTCTTTGTGCTGTCTCCACTGCGTCGTTTTCCCTATATATTACTTTTATGTAAAGATTTGTGTGGACATTCAGATGAATCACCAGCCTTCAGAGGAGACAGTGCTCCATCTAATGCTCACAGAAACATCTATGGTTCCATAGAACTTTGAGATACTGTATAAGCAATAATTACCCCTTGGTTAATCAGGTGTAACTTAGGCAACAGCTGATGTAGGGGGGAGGTGTCTATAATGGGTTGATTTCGTTTGATCTGATTGAACAAATGAAAGCAAAACCGAAAGTTGCAAGCTCAAACAAGAGACAAGGCTTTGTTAATCTGTGATGAGTTGTTAATTGGAACTGAGCTTCTTTGCTACATGTGGCAGTGCATGTGTGGGAGCCTGTAGTCATC
The DNA here is from genome assembly GCA_900312935.1 of Carapus acus. Classification (NCBI taxonomy): domain Eukaryota; kingdom Metazoa; phylum Chordata; class Actinopteri; order Ophidiiformes; family Carapidae; genus Carapus; species Carapus acus. The sequence continues at coordinate 4,129 of OMPJ01012207.1, forward strand.
TCACCAAAACTCGTCCTGTTGATTGTTTTGTTGTTTGGATGCCCACGTCCTTGACATAACAATTTGTCATCTTTCCTCGGATGCATTTTGTCTTCAGCATTGTCATGTCACACATCAAGGGATATGTCTTGTCAGTATAAGGTGAGGTTGAGATAACTGTCACATGGAAAATTTAATCCACATTCAGTCACCTTTAAGAGCAAAGTTAGCGTCAGAAAAGGCAGATCTTTGGTTTGGCAGTGATCAACTGACATGCACAAAGTGAAAAACGTGCACTGGTGAAACAATCAGTTTCAAAAACCAGCAAATGTGAGGACCAGATAAAAGAGCTTCTCTATTGTTGGTGAGGATGGACAAAATGGTGACATTGTGACTGAGCACACACAGAAATGTTATGTGATGGGTACACAACAGACAAACCTGAGTTGTGGCACAAATGTGTTGCAGTTAGCAGTTTTCTCATTATTGCACAGCTGCCGAAAGAGGTGCCATTGTGGATTCTCGTGAAGATTTGTCTTTCTTGGCTACCTCAACATTCACACCTCTCAGCTCCACACTTACAGATTTTACTCCGAGCTGTCTGTTTGTCTCTCTGTTTTGCTGTTCATCCATCCACTGCGAACACTGAGGGAGATGACCGGTGGATGAGTCCACAACATAGAAAAAGTCAGGCTGTCTCACATGAGAGCAAAGCACAAGAAGGCCGATGACCTTTTCTGTTCAGTTGATCCTTTGAATTCACCCCTCTGAGAAGCAAATACTGAATGATATGCTGAAAAATTTTTTTTAGATCTCTTTGACTTGGCCATTTTTAAAGTAGCTCGCGAGCCCAAAAAGGTTGGGCACCTCTGGTCTACAGAAACAGGGGAGTGCAGAGTTGGAGACAAGGTGACAGAAAGCTCTTCTCTAATTGTCTATTTGTGGTCTATTCTTATCGGCGTCCCCTGAATAAACAAAAAAATGTTGTCTTGAGTCCAATTACAGCTGTTCATGGTCTCTATAGCAGTGTTTCCCACACGCAGTACACCGGTTGAAAAACGCTGCTCTACAGTTTGTCTCGGTCATGCTACAGTACGCTACACCAGTAACACCTCAACCTCTATTACAGTGTTTCCCAATCTTTTTACACATTTCACATTGAAGAAAATCTTACAGCACACTCCCGTCATTCCAGGGTTGTTAGGGAAGAGGATGGAGTCTGCAAGCTGGTCTTTCCATAATTACCTGAGAGTTATCAGCGTAGCATGGGGGTTTAGGGTGCTCGCCTGTCTTTCAACGTTCGGCCGTGAGTTGTCAGCAGCGTCCAGGAGGGGTTCCCCAGTCTGAATGACATCGCTGACAGAGGTCATCAGCCGTCGAAAGAGGGCCATGTGTGGCACACCTGATGATTCCTCACGGCACACTCGGGGTGTGAATGGGATTAGATATGAAAGTAACTGCTCATTTAGAAATAGCAACTATTTATTTTTCAACTTACAAATATTCTATTTTCATTTGCACAGATGTACAAATATGTTAGGTATTTGCTCGGTCATTGGCCTGTAAAATAAGGTAAAGAAACCTGAATCAATCAACAATCATCAATTAACAATCAATCGGCAAGTTAACAAGCTAGTCCTTTCACTCCGTTCAGTCTGCGCTTGTGTTTCTTGAGTCTAGACACACTTTCAAACATGTTGGGTTGTCTAGAACAGAGGTTCCCAAACTTTTCCATGGCAAGGCCCCCTAAACAGCATTCGCTTCTGCCCGGGGCCTTTGCAAACCCACTGACAAAATAAGGAGAGAAACATTTACTTTTAGAATGATTTCCTTATTTTTATTCAATATTCAATTATCATTTTACTATACTACTTACTATATACTATGTGCTTACTATAATAAGTATTATATTACTTTTTTGTCATCTTCCCTCTGATTTCCTGAGCCCCCCTAGCGCCCCCCTGCAGCCCCGCTTTGAAAACCACTGGTCTAGAATAAAGACAAGGATCGCCTGCCATTACCTTGCCAGTAGCATAATCCATATGCATTATGGGAGAGGTAGTTTATCGGTCGATGAATGCCTAAATGAGGGATAGACTTTTACTCGAACAATCATTCAAGTGCTCGAGGGCCACATGAAATGATACAAGGGCTGCATTTAGCCCGTGAGCCAAGTGTGACACCTGTGGCTTAGCGGTTGACAACTAAGTCCCTTTGCATTGACTGTGAAATTTCGGTAAATGTAAAGGGCGTGTTATGCGCAAGAGTTATGTGCAGCAGTGAGTGATTTTTATCTTCTGTAATTTCGTCGGTAATTTCCTGTTGTAACTGCAAGCTTCCTTTTTTCTCCCTCATGCTGATTGTTGGTCATAAGCAGTGTTGGGAAGATTACCTTGGCAATGTAGTTGGTTACAATTACAAGTTACCCTGTTGAAAATGTAATAGTAGTGTAACTATTTCAATTACTTTGTCAAAGTAATGTAACTAATTACATTTGGTTACATTTTGATTACCTTCCTTAATTTTGAATGAATGCTCTCGACTGTTAACCATTTAACATTTTAAGACCTGATAGTGTTAACCTTTCTGCAGTACTGAAGACTACATAAAGACAATATAATAAAAGACTCCACAAGATTGAACTTCAGTACTTCAGTTTTTACTCTGAGAACAGCTGTGCATACACATCACATTTTTCATTATCTTAGCATATCTGTAAACTTTCACAAAAGTCGGTGCAATGCAAAAAAATGCATCGACTGTTTCGACGTCGACAGCACCTTAACCACTGACAAGCACTCTTTGCATTGTACAATAATGTTCGTGCCCTTGTCGGCTTTCTCAAAAAGTGGTGTTTGTGTTTCCAACTCAGGAACACATTTTTCCGCGCCTTCGACAAGTTGCTGAGTCTGACGCTGACTGAATGACACATGACCAGAGACAGCCAATCAGAAGCGTCAGTCTCCAACATGCAATTTTGGAAGGAGGATGTTGATATGAAAAAACAATTGGATGAGTCTGAGCGTTTGCGGCTATTTTTCAAATGTAACTAAAATTGTAATCATGGAAATTTCCAAAAGCAACTGTAATTTAATTACACATTTTCTCCCTGTAATGTAACGGATTACAATTATGTAAATTTTGTAATTTGATTACGTAACGTCGTTACATGTAATTCGTCACTCCCCAACACTGCATCTACCATATTTCCCAGTGTATAGGTCGCACTTATTTGAAACTTTGGCCTGGGTTGCGACTCAGATGCGTCTTATGTGTGAAATTATTAATCACCGTAACCACGCGGGGGCACCCTGGGGTTATGTACCAGTATATACTATTCCTATACCACTAGAATTTCAACAATACAGTGACTTTCGGTAATTTCAGTAGTTTATCATCCACCCCCGCCGTCGTCGGCAGAGTAGTTCAGGCTTAATTCCAAGGATGACGTATTCAAAGGATTTAGTGATTTGGAGTGAGACTGAGGGTTTTCCATGCTTCATGTAACTGAATAACCTCGAATGTGCTATGTTGGCATGCTGTACACCTATTCAACCTGTTTTTCTCCATTCTATTATCATTATTATGACTTGCCATTCAAGATGAAATGTCCGCACTTAGTCTTGGATTTTGCAAGATACATTTCCCCATAAATGCGACTTTCAGTCTAGTGCATTTTACATGTTATTTTTAGAGATGTCGGCCCGATATTAGCATAAAAATGTAATATCGGTATTGGAGTTTTTGGCTTTAAAACCGATAAAATAAAAACCGATAAAAATAAAGTAATGCTTGCGTTACACCGAAATAGTGCCTATGCGCTCCTGAAGCATTTACCGGCGCACATATCGATATCGGCTAATATCGGTATCGGTAAATTGAGAGTTGGGCAATATCGGCATATCGGATATCGGCAAAAAAGCCAATATCGGACATCCCTAGTTATTTTACATGTTGTTGTTTTGTTTGTTTTTTTTGCGACTACTACTCCATAGCAATTTATAATCCAGAAATTACAGTATGATATCCTTTGAACTGTAGAGAGTAGGGTTATGGTTTCCAGGATGTATTATGTTTGCATAACGTGTTTTGTTTGATTCCCATTGCAGGCGTGTCAAAATCCAGCCAGTGTGTGCAGAGCTGCAGAATGAGATCTTGAAATGCTACAAGGATAACACCGGCACAACTCTGTCCTGCTCAGGCATCGCCTCCGCCTACATGCAGTGTGTTGACAATGCCAAAAAAGTATGTGTCTCTTTTATTTAATTCAGAGAGTGAATGCTGCATCTCACCCTCAGTGACTGTATCTTTAACTCTCCTGATTTTTCCTATTTGTGCAGAACAAGTCCATCATTGCTGGATCATGAGGACAACATGCATGACTGGAACTATAAAGGTGGTGGATGGATATGCAAAAGATAGAAATAAAGAGTAATTCGGCTGCCTCGCACTTGAGGGAAAAGTGCGGCTGGCTTACATTTGCCCATTCCAGGCCAGCACAAGCACCTGCTCTACTCCTGGTGCCATAAAGTTGTTGTGGGTTTTATTTCGAACGCACCTTGTTAAAGCTTCAAAAACACAGTTTGTGTATTGTTGTGAACATATCCAAACAACACACAAGGAAAAACTGTTGCTCATGTCGTCTCTGCAATGCCATGTATGGTTTTCTGTGTGTGTGCTTGCATGAATTGTTATGAGGTTTTTCCTGATAGTCAGATGGCAGCAGTGTCAGTAATCAGTTGATTTAGGCATTAGATTTGTATATACACTAATAATGTCGCCTCGAGTAAATTATTTTGTGAATCATGCAGATCGAGTCTTTCTTTTCATTTGCGTCTTGATGACAGACATACAGTATGTAGGTGTCAAAAAAGCCAAAAAAAGATGGCTAATGACATCTTAAAATTAGAATTGTCTTTGTAACAGTATGGACGCCTACCTTCATGCGTCATCTTACATCCTGGTTATTTGTGCGTCTGTGTTGGTGTCTGCTGAATTTACCTGCATCTTCATGGCCTGATGTGGTTTTGGGATCAGAAGGTGACGTGTGGCTGACAGAGGAGGGAGCAGGAGGAGGAGAAGGAGATGCCGATCGGTCTGGAGTGTCAGCGGGATTGTGGCTGTGTGTTTGTGTGTGATTAAGGAAGTGGTGATGGGAGGAGGTGATGTGTGTGTGACTCAGACAAGACTTTGTCACCACATCACAGTGGCTCAGCAGACGGACATCTGAGGCACTGTGCGGGAATGAATACCAATACTGTGTGTATGTGTATGTGTGTGTGTGTGTGTGTGTGCCCATACTGCACATGCCCGAGCGATGTCGTGTCTCTGTTCTCTGACAGTGGCGCAGCGGTTATCCATCTTTCCGTCCCAGCCGTGGGATGTGGCGAGCAGATTCCTGTATAGTGAGCTGGGCCTCTCACATCACATCTCACTCTCAGCTTCCCCCTGTGCCGTATATCTGTCTATCTATCTGTCTTGTCTCTTTTCATTTATCTATCGATTTATTTATGACTCTTATCCATCTATCTACCTACTTGTTTGTCCTTCTCCTCCCTCTGATCTTTCTGGATAATGATGTCTGTTTATTTCCCCATGGGAACAATGAAGTATGTGAGATTGCGATACTCTGTCTTAATTCTGTGTGTTTGTTTTATTAGTGTGTTTCCCCTGTCCGTGCATGTGTAAGAGGAAGGGCAAGAGATGGAGGGAGAGGGGAAAAGGAGGAAAGCGGGAGAGTGAAAGGACAAAAGAGAGAGAGTGAGGGGGAGCGGGACGAGAGGGAGGTGTAGGGGGTGGGATAACAAGAAGGTTTCTCATAAATGTAGTCACTCCTGTGGTTGCTGAGTAGTGGATGAAGGCTCAGACAGAGTGGATGGAGGAGTGAGAGAGACTCCGCTCTCTCCACTGTGCCCCTCCCTCTGCTCCTCCTTCTCTTCCTCCTCCTCTCCCTCCTCGTGGTGCATTCAAACACGCGCAGCGTGGACACAGCGTGGGGACCACGGCACCTACCTCCAGCGTCTTCACAACTTTCATCCAGCTCCTCACAAGCACACAGGTGTTCAGCCCAGCCATGGTCAGGCATGGAGGAGAAGGAGGAGGAGGAGGAAGTGGACGGGGGAGAACTTTTCTTTTGAAGAAACACACTTTGCCACAGGTTAGTGCTCGTGTCCTTTGGGTAAATACCTGCATTGATCACCATCATCATCTTTCATGGTAAATGTTTTCCTGACAGTGAGCATGTGTCTTCTATTTTCTGTCCTGGCTGTCATCTCTGTCCTCTATTTACTCTCCATCTATTTGTCCTGCTTTTCTCAACCTGTGTTCTTGTTAATGAGTGACACATAGTGATGATAAATCAGTTTAATCATAAGTAGGAACTAGAGATGTCCGATAATATCGCCCCGCCGATATTATCATATCGGCCAACCGATATTATCGGCCCGATATTAGCATAAAAATGTTATATCGGTATCGGATTTTTTTGCTTTGAAACCGATAAAATAAAAACCGATAAAAATAAAAATAATGCGTGTGTTACACCGAAATAGTGCCTATGAGCTCCTGAAGCGTTTACCGGCGCACATATCGGTATCGGCTGGTATCGGTATCGGTAAATTGAGAGTTGGCCAATATCGGCATATCGGCGCGCATATCGGTATCTGCTGGTATCGGTATCGGTAAGTTGAGAGTTGGACAATTTCGGCATATCGGATATCGGCAAAAAAGCCAATATCGGACATCCCGAGTAGGAACGTAGTATACTAGTTTCACTCTTGTGCAAACTTTTTTTATATATTCTACCTTGAATTTTCTCTGTGTGTACAGTCCTTGGTGGAGTAGAATAGGTTAGGATAGAATAGATTTGCTTTATTGTCATTGTATAGTATCAGTAAGTACTGTATTATGTAAGTACTCTAGGTCGGACTCCTGCGTTCAAGAGGAGAAGATAACAGCTGATGAGAAGACGAGATAAATCGATGGAAATTAAGTTTGCCAAATAGGAAATAAGTACATGAGCAGACAGGTACACACACTCATATTTGAAATGGGCAATGTCAACAATTACCATTCCCACCCTCAGTCACAGGATGGGAGGGAACAAACCTCTTCTTTCATGACTTTCGCCTCTTGGAGTGAGTTTGGTCCAAACTGATCTGTCACTTCACACAGGCAGGTGTGCTGGTGCTGGACTTGTTCAGAAATAATCTCCACTCTGAACGGAGGGAGAGTGACAGCCTGTGGCCACCTGAGTGACTGTATCGCTCCTCACCCCGCCACTACCTGTCTCCCTCACTGTCTTGCCACCTCTCCCCCTCCCTTCCTCCCTCTCTCCATCTCCAAGCTCACAGCCTCCCGATGAGACTCCCTCTCTTTCCTCCCCTCAGGTGGCCGTGTTACCATGGAAATCAGTGACTGAGAGCGAAGTTACAAGGCCGCCTCACCTCTCACTCTTTATTTACCTGCCTGGCTTCTCACCCTGAGCCGTAGAGAGCCACACACACCGTCTCCTTCTCCTGCCGTGTCAATGAAGTCGCTGATCACCGGCGTGTATCTACACCCACACAAGCCACCTCCACTCGTTTTCAACAATTAGCATCACACTTCTTCTTCCTCTCCTTCTTCTCCTTCTTTGCTTTCCTTCACTGGCTTGTCACAGCGCCGATGACTCAAAGTGAGCAGGGCTGTTGCCATGGCACATGGCCCACATGGACAAAGATGTGGTCCTGCCCAGAGACGGTCCAGGATGTTTGGATCCTGTCTGGACTGCTGCCCAGGGTCCATCCATGGGGGGTTGGAACCCGAATGTTCTTGCCCTGTTTGTGTGCCCACTGTTCTCCTTCTCTTGTATTCGCAACTTACACCTTATTATTGCTAATTAGATTGTGTTATCGTTGATTTCATGTTTCTTATAACAGATTGAAGCAAAGCAGGTTTACATTTCTTGGTTCTCCTCCTGCCCTGATGGACTGGCGACCTTTCCCCTGGAGCGGCGCTCCATCTCCCCGTCCTCTCCATCGACCCCGGTCAAACTCTCCACCTACCCACTCACAGGCACGTGATTGCGCGTATTCAAGCCACAATATCGCCCGTCGTTAAGCGTAATTGCTCCGCCTGCCCCATCTGTGAACCCACTTAGGCATGCTGGGGGGCGTTCGTTCAAACGCAAACCTGAAGCTGCCACGGATTCGTCTTTCGAAGGAATGAGGAGGAAATGTAGCAGCAGATAAAAGTATGGCAGCCAGTCATGACGAAATCCACCATCACGTGTATTTTTGACTGTTTTTTGAATGTCGATCTTTTTGGTGAAGTGGTCACCCGTGCATCTTCAGGTCAGAGTTGGATGATAGAGGAAAAGTGCTCATTTCAATTTCTGATCAGTTGTCGTGTGCTGCGTGGCACCGGTTGGCAAACTACAGTCTGTGGGCCCCATCAGGCCCGATTGTCTTTTTGATCCGGCAGAGTCTGTTCTTCGTGAGGGCGCTAAAGCAATAGCATGCATATGTAGCCGTGTGTTTCCACCTCCACCTGTTTCCCATCACACACACTGCTGCTCCTGTTCAGCAGCAATGGTACTTTTACTGTGGAACTCACTGGTTGCATTCACACACAGAGCGGCTGAGCAAAGCTCTGCACCCAGGAACTGATTTCTTGTGGTAGCATAGATGTTATTTCCACTTTCTAGCACCATATGAAATCAGTGTTCTGGGAGGTGGATTGTCATCATGTACGCAGTACATGAGAAATGTGGAACACGAGGCCAGAGAGACTTTTATTGTGTGAAATACTGTTGCTAGGTAGCGTTTGCTTTTTGATGCAGATCTAATAAACCCACTGTGCCCCCCGCCCCCTGAAATTGTGGTTTTATGGCGCTTTGACGGTGAAACTTTGCCGTTAAAATATGCTCCATGTGTACAGACATATCACAGATGTACAGCACTACCTGAGCTCCCAGTATCTCAGGCCCCGTCCTGATGAAGATGTGCGGTATGGCATCGTATTTCATGTGAGTGACAGCCATGTTGATTACATGGCATGTCCTACCTCCAAGACGAGACGATAGCGAGCTCATGAAGCACAAAGCTGTCACAGCCATGGAGGCCACATGGAGGTCATGGAGCGGGAAATAATCCAACCAGAAGAGTTTCTACAACATGAGCAAGCTGCAATAACAAGCCAATCGTCTTTGTGACAAGTGCATACAAATAAGTGAATGCGTAATAGTAGAAAGGTGGGACTTTAGTGTTCATCAAAACTGTGTGGAGTCTGAAATTTTGATATGAATTGACATTTAGGTGAAAGTAACACCTTTAAAAATGTTATATGAAAAGACTGTATTAATCTTTTAATGCAAATCTACCGTATGTATGCCATAATACCACATTATACCACTACCACCAGTAGTAGTAGTGGTACTACCGCCATAACTACTTTTTCTTCCCTTACAAATAATAGTAATGATGTTAGTACCACATAAAACAAGATTACTTGACAGCTTCCAGCTCCTACCTGCAGTGGTGAGTGCGCATGCGCACTCCATTATTACGTGCCCCAACGCTGCAACGTGCCGACACATCTGAATTGAGCCGGCAGGGAGCGCTCAGAGACGCAAATAGCTCTCACTCCCTCCTCGAGATAAATGCTCCCCCTGCTGAAATGTGATATTGAGAGGAAACTCAACACGTGCACGCAACGATGTCATAAAAATTACTTAAAACGATGTAATTGTGTTGTGAAACATTTGTAGACAAATTCGCTGACTATTGGTGTGAAGCTCCGTCGCCAGGACGTTTCACTAAAGTGTTTTCTCCCCTATCAGTCACACGTCACCCTCTTATCAGCGCCATACGTCCTTTGCCACGCCCCCTGTGGGACATCGCCCTCCTCCTATTGGACCGTGTCGCTTAACGTGCCATATTCAAACTTCCGCCGTCGGAGTTTTTGAATGGCGTCGCTCTCCAACCGGCCACTTTCTTTGTATAAATCTGACGTCTTTCTGCATGCCTAGACTTCAGAATTTATTGTTTTTACAACGTTCGCGGATTCGTGGCGCCGGTTATTAAATGCAGGAACATAAAATGAAGGAAAATGAGGACGTTATGGGGGAGATGATTGGGGAGAGAAGGCAGAGCCTGCGCAGGTTACCATCGAGGACGTCTTTATTCCCCGCGGAGCAGTTCACTGACACCATCAGGGCGACCAAAACAAAAAGGTACGTATAGGTTACGATACAAGAATTCACGTTAGGTCTTGTATCAATCTCGCTACAAACACAAATAGCGCTCTTGGGATAAGTGCGTCATTACGAATCATTCGTGCAAACTAAGCTATCGTTGACTCAAGCTGCGTTTAGGTGCCCCTCGAATCCTCGTTTTTCATTTAGGAATATAAAGTACATTTATTGATTTCGTTGAGTATGTGATACAAAATCTGAAGAAGAGCAGCAATGCTATTTGCTTGTTTTAGTATTGCTTGTATGCTATTTTGTATATGCTTTAGTATATACTTATTTTTATTGTCAATCTGAGTCGTGAACATCAAGCTACTTCCTACTCTGAAAACATGAACAATCCTCGTCACATTTTCTTTAACAATTACTTATGTTCAATCAGAGATCAATCTGCAGGTATCCTCAGCATTCACATACACAGTAAATGTAATGTAATGTAACGTAAAGTAGTGTGAAGCGCCTTGAGATTTCCTCAGAACTCCTGTTATGATTCAGCGCTATACAAATCAAATTGACTTGACTTGACAGCGACAAGACCAGAGCATCAGTTAAGACTAATTTGTCCTCATTTGCTTAAATACCATTGAGCTGTTATCCACCCCAAAGTGATTCGCTGCTGATGTGTCAGACTTTCATGAGTAAACAATCCGTCAATGTTTGTGGTCCGTATCTGGGGCATATTGACATCAGAATTTTGCTGCATTTGCAGTGCATCATGGTATGTCATAATGAAAGTAATGGTCCTCTGTCCCACTTTGCTCCCAAGGGACAAACATTATTAAACAATACAATGTTTTATATGAAGTGTTGGATTCGAGGGTCTCAAGCTGTCTTTGACTGCGTTTGTCCCATTTCTGTCCTGCAGATCTTCACTGCAGCGTGGTAGCTCCTTCACCTTCCTCACTCCAGGGACACCTTGGGACTTCAGTCTGGTGAGTCACATCCGACCCACAGGGACACTTGGGCCCTGGTTTTGAAAATGATATTCAGAATTATTTTAAGACTTTTTTCTAATCTGTGCCATCACTTCTTCTCAGAAGAGAAAACGGAAAGATAAAGAGGAGGACACAGTCAGTTTGTCCGGCTTGGACCTCAAGGTACGTGAGGACACTGTCCAACCTTAGTTGTGTGGTCGTGAGCGCTGAGGAAATAGACAATGATACTAATAATGGTGACGATGATAATACCCCGAGCCCTCTGAAGAAATAGACTGTAGAAAAGAGTAGAATATCTATCATTTTTATTTGGCACACTTGTATTTCTGTCATTTCATTTAATATATTTCGGTGTTCCCTAATATTTATCGACTACAAAATAAACAATATGTTACTGATACATTTAAATTTTTGTACTGAAACAGTCAAAGCCCAAGCATCAGATACTGATTCACTGTTACAGCAGCAGCCTAGCAAATAATAAGATGCAAACAGATAGATAAGGTCACAACAATCAGAAAGGCTGTAGGGAATACTAATCTTAGCCTTAAAACATGTTTGGAGGTTGTTTCGTGGCGTGTGAGGACTGAGAGTTAAGGCCAGAATGTTGTAGACTTGGAGTCAGACTTAGACTTTGGCTTTATTTGTCATTGTTATGGAGAACAAGTTCAACAAACAACATGACCACATTAAGCCCTTCCCAGGATGCATGTCCAACATAGAAGAAGAATAACAAGGAGTGTGAAAAGAACAAAGGTACACAAGGACCAAGGTACATGGGGTGGTGTATCCCATTTGGGGCACATAGAAGACTGTCACAAGGCAACTTGCACTTAAAGGGAGTGTGAAATGAGAGTAATGATAAGTATAAATATGTCAATACTAGGGATGTCCGATATTGGCTTTTTCGCCGATATGCCGATATTGTCCAACTCTCAATTTACCGATACCGATAACAGCCGATACCGATATGTGCGCCAGTAAACGCTTCAGGAGCGCATAGGCACTATTTCGATGTAACGCAAGCATGATTTTATTTTTATCGTTTTTTATTTCATCGGTTTTAAAGCAAAAAAAAAATCAGATACAGATAGTAAATTTTTATGCTAATATCGGACATCTCTAGTCAGTACAAACAAGGTGTATTGCACATACATACGGTATATTGCACACTGTGATATTGCATTTCAAGGGAGGAATCTGGTTTAGGTCGTGTTGACCACGGTGACTTCTCTTGGATAGAAGTGTCCCTCATTCTGTCAGTTCCTGTATTTATCCCTTTATAGCGCTGTCCTGATCACATTAGTTGGAGGTGGTAGTGGTGATGGCAG
>OMPJ01012208.1:4081-16332 GCA_900312935.1 Carapus acus
CGTTACCAGATTGGGGCTCAAATACGAACCTTGTGTATATCCCACTGTGCTTCAAATATCAAGGAACAGATGAAGAGAGGAATTATCTCTGGATATTCCAAGAATTGCTGTGTGGATTGATAAACAATTTCAAAAAGACACAGATTTAGATTTGTTCATTAGGATTTTATATTATTAGTCATAGATATGGACACAATTTACAAGAATTCATGAAGAACTTCCTTGTGTGAATTTGTGGCGATTCCACCATATTCAGAAGAATAATGCATTTTTACTTCATTTGTTGTCAATACATATCAATCCTCTTTTGTTTTCCCTCGCAGAACCTCATTTCATCTCAGCCTATGACATTGGCTTGTTCACCTTCTTCTTCCTGAGGGAAAATGCTGTGGAGCACGACTGTGGTAAGACAGTCTACTCTCGTGTTGCTAGAGTCTGCAAGAATGACATCGGTGGTCGTTTCCTCCTGGAAGACACTTGGACAACATTCATGAAGGCAAGACTTAACTGTTCCCGTTCTGGGGAGATTCCTTTCTACTACAATGAGCTGCAGAGCACCTTCTACCTACCAGAGCAAGACCTCATCTATGGCATATTCACCACCAATGTGTAAGTGATGTAGTTAGGTCGGTAGGTACTTCAGTGATCCATTGATTTTTAAATCCAGGAAAATTAAAGCCTCAGCAGCTCATAGAACAGAACAATAAAGGCAGAAGAAAAGTAGGTACCAGGTACAATCCATATACAGGCCCACATATGGGCATGCAATTACAGTACAATACAGTCACCACCAAACAATGTATGTAGAATATGCATGTTTATAACATACAGCAATATCAAGTAAAACAATGACTAATTGCACTGAGGATAGGCAGTTTTTTATGTATTGCATCAATTTATATTGTCTGTATATTGTATTTGTATTGTTTGATTTTAAAGGCAGCCAGTTCAGAGAAGCTACCACGGGAGAATTCTGGTCTCCTGTCTTGCCATCAGTATCCATGCAGCAGCACTTTGACATTAAAGCCATACAAAGTTGCTATGTCATTACAACGTGGGTTTCTAAGGTGTTCAGGACCAACAATGATTACGTCTGAATTCAAGTTAGAGTTATGGGTCATCCACATTTTTATATCCCTAAATCAAGTCTGAAATTTGGCGAGATGGTTGGTTTCATCAGGCTTCACTGAAAAATACAGTTGTGCACCATCATCTCAACAGGGAAAATTGATATGGTGTTTCCTGATAGTACTACCTAGAGCAGAGCTATTCAACTTCAATATTAGGTGGGCAAAAAAGGAAAGTCATCGGCAGTTTGTGGGCCACACTGATAATTTTGTCAAAGAATTGCAATGGGGCATGAGGCGTCAACGGGTGGTCCGTGCAGGTCTACGAGCAGTGCCTGTAAGTTGTCGGTGGGGGAGGGAGTTATTGCACGTCGCTCCTTTTTATATCACACACATTTTTTTGTGGGCCATTGAAAAGTTCTTGTGGGCCGATTCAGGCCACAAGCCACTAGTTGATCAGGTCTGAGCTAGAAGAAGTATATGGAGATTGAATAGAATCAATCGGAGCATGGAGCCCTGTTGAACTCCATGTCTAGCACAAGTGCGCTTAGAAGACACATTGTTAACATGTGCAAACTGAAATCTATCTGACAGATAAGACTCAGACCAATTCAAACCAGTTCCTTTTACAACAATCAGATCTTCTAGTCTCTGTAGGAGGATCTGATAGTCAATGGTGTCAAATGCGGTGCTGAGATCCAGAGGAAAAGCATATAAATGAGACCTTTGTCCTAAGCAATTAAGAGATAATTTGTTACCTTTACCACGGCTGTCTTGGTCCCCTGAGGCATTCTGAAACCAGACTGACATTCCTCAAATAAACCGTTGCTCTGTAGGTAGTCGCACAACTGACTGGCAAAGGCTCTGTCCAGGATAAGAAAAGGCTGGATTACAGATCAATTAAATGCACTTTTATTTGTATGTCGCCAAATCGTAACAGAAGTTATCTCCAGGCACTTTCCAAGATGGAGCAGGTAGAGCTCCTAAAAATGTAAGCATTCAAATTCTATAAGATATACACACAGATACCCAACATATCCCCCATTAGCAACCGTGGATAGGGAAAACACCCCTTTAACGGGAAGAAACCTTTGCCAGGCCAGGCTTTAGGTCACAGGTGTCAAACTTAAGGCCCGGGGGCCAAATGCGGCCCGCCGGATGATTTTATGTGGCCCCTCAGTTTCTCCTTCATTTATACGTGCATTGACCCTCAAACTACATATCGCTAAATGCACGTGGATCATGTTGCTAGTACAGTGACGCAGCTGTGCCCCAACCAGATACACACTTTAGTAAATGTCAGTTTGTCAAGACACAATAACATGGCCCCAAGTGAGGAAATCAGGTTGTTGCCTTGGAGTTGGATCGTCCACTGGTAATTGGTGATTAATTCAGGTTTCTATTCTTGATTAAATACAAGATTCTGTGAAACAATAATAACAAAACAGGTCAAACAGAACAAAAAATATCAGCCACATGCTGATGTGGCCCTTGGTGAACAAGAGTTTGACATCCCTGCTTTAGGTGGACGGCCAACTGCCTTTACTGGCTTGATTGAAAGAGAGAGGGATAGAGACAGATGCAGAGACAGGCATAAAGATGCACAGCAGCAGATGCACAGCATGCTGATCAAGCTCAGGAGTAGGATCTTGATGTTTATAGGCCTGTAATCACTGGTCGTGTTCCAGCTGCGGTAATAAAGCACAAGACAGAGACTCTGGGGATGAAGCCCAATTAGTAACATGCATTTACGAGACGTGGATGCAGATGAGGGATGGATGGAGGTCAGGAAGCTCAGTGCATCAGGAGACTTCCCCCAGCAGTCTAGAAGGGAAGGATACAGAACGCGAAGTATTTTTGTTTTATTTACGATGTGATTCTGAACGTTGTTACATTTTGGAAGATGACCGGATCCTCTCCATCACATCTGTCCACGACTCTCCATTGACCCATGTTAAGGTGTTTGCCTCAGTCACTCATGTCATATCATATCTGCCCCTGGTCCCGAACATTGGTACGGGACCGCTGAGTGCGCTAGCCTCAATTTTGCCAAGCTAGCGTGTTCAGCAGTAACGAGCCGCGCTGGTAAATAAACGCGCGCTCGCATTTAAACACGACAGAGGTTTTCTTTAGCCTGAGAGCTGGCTCTTCATTTCCTTCCAAACAATCAAGGACCCTCCTCCATGACAACATGCACCTGGGACGACACATCTCGCGCCAGTACAGGGGGAACCACAGCAACAGCAACGACCTACATCACTTCCGCTAACTATCTGCAGCACTTGGCCAGTCCGTGAAAAGATCTTTTGATATGAAACCGGGCCCTGGCGCAATGAAGGTTGAGGACGACTGGTTAAGAGGGCTACCTTCATAGCCTTGTGTGTCTGAAGCCTTGCTAGTGCGCCTTCCCTGCAGTCTAGGAAAGGACCAAATAGTAGGGACCTCAAGCTTGAGGTTGGATCCTGAGCAACTACATTTGAGGGACTGAGAGCACAAATTTTGTTTCTTACAATTGTTACAATTTTAGCATTTGAGAAGCTCATTGAGTCATTCCTGCTAAAATATTTTTTGAATACATGGACCAGTAGATTCATGACTCCAAGCCCAGCTAAGGGGCTCTGGCAATAGAGTGCCTCTCTGTAGGTTCTCATACTGTCCCGCCAGGCTCAGTCAAATTCATCCAATTGAGGAGAGCACCAGATCCTTTGGAGTCTATGCATGGTTTTCTTCAATTTTCGTGAATTATACCATTGAGCCTGTCTCCTCTGTTTATATCTTCCTTTTCTTTAGAGGATTAATGGTGTTGAGCATTTTCACAGTGAGATTGTTGCACATCAACTCGCTAGTCGATACTAGAGGGAGTAAGACTCGCAAAGGATTCCATTATCGGGGTGAGACAAAGTGCTGATGGGATTGCTTTTATTGTCATTGTACGGTATAGAGACAAGTTTCCCAGCACAATGAGATTCTTACTTTGCCGCCCCTTGCCAGGTGCTACGCGTAATGAAATTGGTACAGATAAATGAATAAATAAATTCTGTCAATCTAAGGAGGAAATTGTACACAGAAGAAATTTTGCACAGAGAACGAATATGAACAGAAGAAAAAAAAAACGTCAATGGCATATGGTTGAGAGAGACCTTTAGTGTTCCTTATGGTTGGGGTTCTCAGCTGTTTAACGGTCTGATGGCCATGGGATGGCACGTGACTACTTGGTCCGCAGCACACCTAACAAATTCCCCGTGGCACACCGATTGAAAAACACTGGTGTAGAGGATGGGGCTGAGGACACAGCCCTGTGGGGTCCCCATGTTGGTAATGATGCTGACTGAAGTCCATTCCCAATCCTGACAGACTGGGCCTGCACATTAGGAAGACAAGGAGCCAGTCACAAAGGGCTGGATGTAGTCTGAGTTCTGAGGGCGCATCCTTGCATGTTGTCTGGCCCAGCAACTTTCCTCTGCTGGATACTTCGAAGGGCTTTGAGTACCTGGGCTGGTGTGATGTCTGGCAGCAGAGAGGGGGGCTGAGTGGGGGGGCGGGGGCTCGCTGTCCGAGGTCCGTTCATCTTCTCACAAAGCGTGCATAGAACGCATTGAGGTCATCTGGCAGGATGTCTGGGGAACCAATGTCAGTGACTCTGGATCAGGTCCTGTAGTCCTTGACATGGCCCAGGCATTGCTACATCCTACTAGGGTAAGCATGAGAGCAGAACTCCTCCATCTTCTCCCTGTGCTGCCTTTTGGCCACTCTTATGGTCTTCTCCAGCCTGTTCTTTGCAGCTTTGAACTCAGCTTCATTTCCAGATCTGAATGCCGCTGAGCAAACGGACAGCAAGTGCAGTACATCACTTTTCACCCAGGGCTTCTGATTCGGAAACTTCCTGACTCGTATGGTGGGCAATGTCTGCAAGAGATTTTAACTAAAAAAACTTCAGTACATTAACAAATATGCAGCAGCCTGATTGACTAAACAGGTAGATGTTAACCTGCTTGGCAATTCATGCTTGACTCTCCTCCTGTGTCGTCAATGCGCCAACAAAGCCCCGGCAGCCAACCCTCACAGGATAGAGGACCAGCCTGCTTCCCTGCACTCATCAGCCAAATCAGAGTACTTGGCCTATTTCTGCTTGTGGGCAGTTCTGATTCCTTCCTTCTGTGGGATGGTGAGCTGAACAAGCAAGACAGACTTGGCAGCAGCAGACCAAAGCACAATGTCTGGGCCGAGAGATTTGGTGGTGATTTCATAGGAGAATATGAACCGTTTGCCCATGTCTGCCCTCATGCTCCAACCCCTTGCCAGCGAAAGGACCCCAAAAGCATGTGTCTCCTGGGCCCTCCCCTGACCTGACAAACCTGAAAAAGTGCTGTTTGGCCGCAGGCTGGTTGTTGGCAGCTTGTCTGCAGCTTTCCAGGACTTCGGATACTTTCGTCAGGACCGGATCGTACTTCCATCTTTAGCAGCCCTGCGCCAAAGCAGTCTTACATCCCGACAGAGAATGCTGTAGACTTGCACTGGGTATCATGCACTGGCTCTCCTCCTTGCTAAACCACTGGTGAAGGTTTCTGGGGCAAGGCAAGGTGTGGTTGGTTGCCCTAAGCAGGAAGCGTAGTCGGACCTGTGCTATTTCCAAAGGTTGGCCCAGCTAATGGACCTGTTAAGGGTGCTTTCCATGTGGTCCATCTTGATTGTGACACAGCTTTGGTGGTATGCTGCTCATGGCTCATCTTTGACAACTCCCCTATGACCACCGCATTTCATTTCCTCTATGTGACCTTAAACCAGAGCCATGAAGAATCTCCTCAGTTGAGGACTGCTCTCCATACTTGCACCCTGCCGACAATCTCCTGATGTTGAAGTCTGCCAATGGCCTTAGCGACCTCTGGGCCTGCCTGCCTCTTCTGGCCTGTTTGGACAGGGACGTGTGCATTGCTCACTGTCGGATTGTTTTAGGTCCAGGTCTTCCTCCTGCTTGTAGCCCAGGGTGATGGAATGGAACATTTGTGGCAGTGAAATTGCCCCAGATGAGCTTGTGTCAGAGGCATTGTGGTAGACCCAGCAATCTCCAGATGTAGAAGCTGGCTAGCCTGTCTGTTCATTTTGTTGTTCAGGATGAGATCTCTCACATCTTCAGCGGCCACATAGCCCTTGGGTACAGTGTGAAGTTGTAGCGCCACACTTTATACTTTTGGGGGACATGGGTGTTGTTGATGTTTACAAGGCCTTCTGAGAGTTGTTTCCGTGCTGCCTTACCTGCTTGCTTGTCTGACAGCTCTGCAGTGTACTGCCTTTGTAGGCAGGTCATGTGGTGTCTGCTTTTATCATGGGTTAAATCAGAATTTAGAAGATGAGCAGGCAAAGAAGAGATCTCTCTGTGTGGTGAAAAGGAGCAGGGAGGAAAACCTCCTCTTTTAGGTATTTGATGTTACCCTTTTACTGAAAAATAATCCAAACAGGCAGGAGATCTTTTGCCTTTTTCCTTACAGTAGTTGTCCAGTCACATCACTTTCAGAAAAAAGAACCGTAAGTCTAACAAACTAAGGATAGAAAAGGTGTAGAAAAAGCTGTTGCTCAGAAAGGTTCCAAGTCCTGCCGTCGGGAATCAAAAAGTAATATCACAAAACCACAGTCCAGCCGAGACTTCTGAGATCAAGCTCCCCCATGGGTCACTATCACTGCTCTTTATATCTCTTGCACATCTTGTGATTGTGACATAATGTTTTAGTCATGGTGCATAGGCCTTTGTATGAGACAGAGGAGATTTCTTTTTTTTTTTTTTAGATTAGGAGTCTCACATTGGCAAATGCAGAAGAAAAACTCAACAGTTATCATAGCAATGTGTATGCGGCTTCAGGTGGCCAGCCACTATAAGACATGCCCTTGAATGAGACAGGGAGGACTTCATATCAGAAGAGTGACTCTGTCAGGTAACGGGCAGGAGTCAGACGCGGGGCTCGAGTACATATTAGTTCCAAGGCAAAGGTATTTAATGGGCAAAGCAAAAGCTGAATCCAAAAATAGGCGAGGGTCAGAGTGATCAAAAAAAAACAGAACAGACGTGGCATGAACAAAAGCGCAGAAGGACACGGAGTGACGATCGGACATCAGACACATGTTGCAAGCACACTTAAATAACTGATCACATAATTTTGAAATGCTAAACAGGTGTATCTGGTAATTGACACACAACACGTGATCTAACACACAGGTCCATACAGGGGCGTGAGCGTAGCCCAGCGCACACACGTCTCAGTCAGTTGCGTCACAGTGGGGTTGCTAGAAAGTGGCCCTCCTGTGCAGGAACCCTGACATATTCATGTAGACACTGATTTACAGTCACTGTTTTCATAGGACTGTCCTCAGCAGTCCTCTGTCGTGAGTCCTATGCATGAGAGAAGGAGCATGTTCTTTTTTTTTCATCAGAAGCATGGACACACAAAGTTGCATGCTGAAGAATCATCAAAAACAAAAACATATAACCATACATCACAATACATACAACCATCACATACATAATTAAAAGAATCATAATAAAGCCACATCCTAGTGTTATCCATGATAGTTGTTAAAAGGACCACATTTTTGATGTAGTCAAATCACACCCATACTAGCTAGAACAGGGGTAAGCAAACCTTTTGACTTTTGGGCCACATTTGGCTCTACAATTTGACAGGAAGAAGTGTTTGGGGCTGGATAGATACTTAAGCGTTGTGTGTTGTGCATAAACCTCACAGCACAGAAAGAACACGCAAATGACATTTACAATCCGATTTACTAACAGTATACACTGAGGATTGTGATTTACTTACAGTGTAGACTGAGGATTGCGACTTTCAAAGCCCTCATCTAGTTAGTATATTTATTTTACACATCATTTGGGACAATTCCTGGAGGAGAAAATGTGAATAGATTTCACTGGTCCACATCAAATTTATTGTTTGAGTATTTTAAGGTCAATTAGGATAATTTTGATGGCCTGAATCAAAAACTGACATTTGTTTTGCTTTAACAGGGCAAATTCAGAAACTCAGCTGTCTGAACTAAGCTACATATTTGTCTTTTGATGTTTTTGTTTACGTGTACAGGTATTTTCACATCATATGATGCAAACTTCTTTTATATTTCTGGCAATTAACAAATTGTGAAGATTTTGCACCTGCCAACTTATGACTATTTGTTCCTTTTATTACACGTGAATGGAATGGCTTCTAAAGGATCTTGAAATATGGATGTCATTTTTGGATTCAGCTTTGCAAAATGGTCCCAAAACCAGTTGATAAAACATAGACTGAGGCATTGAGGCAGCTGGCTAGTACAGTGGTTCGAATCCCAGTCAGAGGGAACATCCAGTCAGGGTCCTCAGGCAAGACCCCTGATGCTGTCACGCCTACCTGCAGAGGTGCCTTGTTCATGGGTACCTCTGCCCTAACCTAACCAAGCTCAGAAGGGGCAGATACTGCATGGTATGTATTTGGAAAAAGAGTGAAAAAAAAAACGAATTTCCCCTTCAGGGGATTAATAAATTGATTGATAAATAATGAATAATAATTATTGATTAATAAATAACAATACATTATTATTATTGTTGTTGTTGTTGTTGCTCACAAACTTTCGATAACAACAGACACCTGTTCGCACAAGTCCTGTCCTCGCCTCCCCGTCTCCCCGAACGCGATTTCGACCAGCGATTTCTTTCAAAATTGTCTTTGCTCTCCGGAAACGAGAGACCTGCTGTCACAACGATGCGTTCTTTCAAAAACTCGGCCTTGGAGAACGGCTGCAAGCCTTTGTTAATTTGAGTGCCTGCAAAAAACTTGCCTTGGCACTTGACACCTGAATCGCAGTTTGACGGTGAAAAAAAATCTGCTGAGTCTGTAAACTAGCCGCCAGCCTCTGAGCAGTAGCCGCCTGTTCTTGCGTTTACTGCTTGCAAGTATAGTTTGCATGCTTCGTGGTAAAGTGACGGCTGATATGACCCTCTTTGAAAACTGCAATAGCCTCTTGGCATATCAGTCATGCAGCCGTTGAGCGGCTTTCAGTGGAAAACATCTTTTGTTGTCGACTCTTAATTAAGCACTCAGCACTCACTGACCTCTGTCCTTTTCTCTGCTCTGCTCATTCCTACAAGAGAGCTGAAATGGAAACGGGAAAATGAACGTGAAAATAAGAGTTACACACTACACGTTCTTGCAAAGGCCTAACAACGGCCAGTGCGTCATCTATTGGGGAAACGGGGGAATTGCAGGCAAAACGGAAAACGAATGTGTTTTTGTTTGTTTGTTTGTTTGTTTTTCAATTGGACAAGATCAGTGGGCCAGATAATTTTTTACATTCTAAATCTCTGAGCTAGAACCAAAGCATTCCAAATTCCAAAGCAAGATATGATGTAATTGAGTGAATATGATCATCAATAATGCTAATGATCATGCAAATTTATAGCATTAGAACTGCGTCACATTTTTCACCATCACTTTTCCCCATCCACAACTGCACTATCGGAAGGTGTTTGTGTCATTGTCTTTATTCATGTAGGTCATTTCCCTGTAGTCCATCCTCTTAGACCCATCTTTTATCCCTCCTCTTGGAGGGCTTCTGGGTTGTTCCTTATTAATCATTCTCGTAGCTTAAGTGGATGTCTCTTGGTTTTAAACTCCTCTGATTTGCTGTGCTGGATCGCATCATGTGGGCGGCAACTCAGCTGCTGAACTCATTTTTCTCATTTGTCTGCTGGGACTGAAGTCATCAAAGGGTCAATGAAAGAAACTGAAACAGAACATGTAGAATGCCACTCTTAAATGGTGTAGGATAACACAAGAACAGTCAGGCTCTGTTGGCAGAGTCATGAATGAACATGATGCTCAAGTAGGGACCTTGATAAATGCACTTGGGCCTGGTACTTATTTTCATGGGTCATGGCTCCCATCTGTCACCGCAAGTTGAGGAAACATTTCTTTGCTTGTTTTAAACAATACTTTCACTTCAGAATGACTCCTAGGAAACTGTTGAGATGCATAGCAACTCTGATTAGAATTCGACTCCTGAAACTCGACTGTTGACTGAAACGTCCCGGATCAGCTGTCAGCATGAAATATAAAGCATCTTCAAATGTGTATTTAGCTGCTGCATCCGCTAAGCATTTGTTATGAGTGAATTCTTGTAGCAGACGTTCCGATAAGTGGCAACACTGTTTGGAGACCTTGTAAGGAATATCTGGGGCTGGGTTGTTGGGGGCAGCACTCTCAGAAGGGACTGCTTTCCCCGCATGTATCTCAGGTATGTCAGGATTCGCTAATTTACAGACATGGCATTTGCAATTATTTCAAGAATCATCTCCTCATTAGACCAGTACATTTGCGCCCCAAATTACTGAATGTACCCCATTAACAGATTGATACCTAAAAGAAAAATCTGCATTTCTCCAACTGTCACAGCCAGATTTTGTGTAGAAATCTTTAGGATCTCTTCCCTCCACATACAGTTTCCACTCTCATATAAAAGTCATTGTTTTGGACTTTCCAGATTTTTTTCAGACTTGAGTATGGTCAGGTGCCATGTTCCCATCTTCAACAGCTCCCTGATCATGCTGCCATCCTCTGCATCCTGCCCCTCATCACCCTCACTTTCTGCATCCTGACTGTCTGCATCTCCATTATCCTCTGCTCGTATGTCTCTGTTCCTCTCTGCCAGCCACTTATCATCACTGTTTTCACGACTCTCATCATCACAGGTGCTGAATGGAATTTTCTAGAGTATTCTATAGGCTTCCTTATTCTTTGCTGCGTTTGAAAATATGATAAAATGATTATCATATTAACTCAAACTACAGCTGAAAAATTTATACTTTAGAATAGAATAGAGTGGTTTTATTGTCATTGTGCAGCATAACAAGAGAATCATGGCACAACAAAATTAAGGCCATTAAATGAATGACTTATAGATAGAACAATTATACATTGACACTGACACCAAGACAGTCATAAGAAACAGTGAGGCAATTATATGATTTGTGTTAAAAAATGCACTGGGTGATGCACAATGTCCACTTCATTGGACACATGGTTATTTTCAATTTTCTACACATTGGAAATCAGAATTTCTATATTCCACACAGATAATAGCCTTCCCTAGATGTTTTTGTAAATCATCAAATTTATTTTACTTGCAGGGCTCTTCTAATATCGAAGGATTGACAGGTTATGTCAGAAGTGGTGGGCATGGGTGGCTGTTTATTGTCATCTTGGATTCAAATAAAATTTACTTACAGTTATACTGATTGACCACTGACCTCAATAGACCATAGCAGAGAGCACTCCACTGGCTGATATGCAGTTCAACCATAGAAACCAATGCATTAATTAGGGATGTTCGATATTGGCTTTTTTGCCGATATCCGATATGCCGATACTACGCAGATGACATCTGCCTGCTGTCTGACCGTGTGGAGCAGGCACAGGAACTCCTGAACAGAGTGGAGGTGGAATGTGCAAAGGTTGGCCTCAGACTGAATGCAAAGAAGACTGAGGTAATGACCTATAACTTCCACAAGGACCATCCGCCGATTACAACATCAGATGGCAACGCTCTACGAGAGGTCAATGACTTCAAATACTTGGGTTCCTGGATGAACTCCACAGAACAAGACCTTAAGGTCAGGAAGGCACTAGCGTGGAGGGCCCTGAACGGTATGTCAAGAGTGTGGTGCTCGAATCTCCCCCGACACATAAAACTGATCCTATTCCACACCACTGTAGAGTCCGTCCTCCTGTATGGCTGTGAGAGCTGGACCCTGACACCCAACCTGCAGAAGTCCCTGGATGGGTGCTGCACCAGAATGCTACGAGCTGTTCTGAATGTGGACCAGAACATCCACATCACAAACAAGGACCTGTACGGACAACTGCCGAGGCTTAGCAAGAAAGTAGCAGCTAGGAGGATGAGGCTGGCCGGCCTCTGCCACAGACATCGAGAGCTCCCGGCCAGCAGGCTGGTCCTATGGGAACCAACGCACGGACATCGATCGCGAGGACGTCCTGCCCTAACGTACATGGACATCCTAAAGAAAGATGCGGGAGCTGGAAGCTCTTCGGAGCTGGCCGGATGTATGGAGAACCGGGAGGATTGGAGACTCCGATGGAAGCTCGTCTGAGGACGACCGAGAGAGTGGCGATAATGAATAGAAAATTG
>OMPJ01012209.1:0-31221 GCA_900312935.1 Carapus acus
AGGAGCAGCCTTCCCTTTACAGCTGGTGGCCCCAGTAACGCCACACAGCCTGATCAATCAGAGTGACCTCCTGCTGTGCATACTGATCACTGTCCCCCAAATTGCAACGCCCCACCCCCCATGCACACACACACACACACGTCACCCTGAGCTGTGGGCCTCAGATAACACTCCTGATTACTTACCTGTAATTAACAAAACGAATCCACGACTCCAAACGCCCCTCCTGTTTTGTTTTGTTTTTTTCAATTTGTAATTCATGGTTCATACTGCTCACACAGTTTGTCCAACAAAACAAGCTTTTATTGTTTTGTTTTGTTTTGTACACGTTTTTCGTGATTTACACATCATCGCGGTAAGTTTGTTCATTGGTTATTGTACATTTTCTGTAACCATTTCTACCTCATTTTTGCGGCATATTGTACATGAAAGTATTTATTTCATGTCTTTTTTGATGTCTGTTTTAAAAATAATAATGTTCTTGAACTGTAATGGTCTACCTCAGAAAAGACTGTATTTTAAGAGAAGAGTATCACACAATATTAAACAGATTTTGTCAATATTGCACTGCGGTTATTTATTTACCTTCTTCCCACACTGGGAAACAGCAGTTGGTGAAATGGCGACGCTCAGCTCATGTCTGCTTGAATGTGGCCTGAACTGACCACAACATTAAGGTCAGCACAAACTAAGACAGCCTGCAAAACGCATTTTCTGAACATGATTAAAGCACATGGGCAAACATCACATGACTGGGCCCAAGCTGAAACGCTGGCGTGTGTTCCTTCCGCCCGTCCGAACGTCAACAGACGGGCACAGATCTGGTTTCGCACAAAAGCAGCTGCTGCTGCTCTATGAACAGGGAGAAGGGAGAAGGAGCAGCAAGCAGGGAAAGAGCGTGTGTGTGAGCAACACAGATAAACAAAGAAAGAGAGCACATGCTGATCTGTGTGAGCATGTGTGTTTTTATGTGTGTGTGCAGTGTGCTTCGGAACAGCAACAGAGGCAGTGCGAGCACACCCGGGAGGCTTCGGGCCCTGCGCACGAGCGCAGAGGTCCTTCATCCCTGTCACTGTCTGTAAACAACAGCCCGTCCCAGCGGCTTGCCCACTGCTATTTCTGGGCTCTTCCAACATCTTTCAGCGCCTTAATACTGAGAGAGGAAGTGAATCTTGTCCCAGAAATGAAAGTTTTTTTGGTCAGAGTCGGAGATGGGAGCTGTTCCCCTCCAGTTGTGGCCGCTGGTGTCAGAGCTGACTTGCAAACATCTGCGACCAAATCCCAGCGGGGCCGCGGCGGCGGCGTTGATGACAGAGTAATTAATTGTCTAATAATGATGCATAGCTCTGTTCGAAAAGCAACCTTGAGCAGCGGCTGCCCTTCATCCTCTGATGAAGGATAATTGTTTCTGCAGCTGTTTTGAAATTATTCCCTATCTTTTCCTGTCACAAACTCAATAACATTGTCCACAGTGGTGGGTAACCTTGCCGAGGCGGCTGGAGTGATGACATTGAGGCGCTGTGAGAGCTGCAGGACCTGCTGGCTCCCCACGCACTGCCTTCAGTGCACATGTTGTATTACTTTGTTAAATCAAACTTTGCGGAAGCACGGCATCTTAGAGTTCTTTGTTTATTTGCACAATGGCTGTTACTTCTTCCTTGCGTATGTCCTGTGAGTTTGTGCACACCCTGCCAAGCATTTTTGTCCTTTTTTGTCCTCAGTGATTCTTGTTCTACAGGAAGTCAATCATTGTCCTCTCCCTGCTGGTAGGAGGTAATTAGGCAGGCAGAGTTTGTAATTGGTTAATAAAAGATGCTAATGAGCTGCTGTCCTATTTACCAATTCTGGTTCAGTGAGTGGCAGGGCCCAGATCTCTCTCTCTCTCTCACACACACACACTCACACACACACACACACGCACACACACATGCATGCACACACTCCTCAGCACCCTGCGCAGGAGTGCAAAGGGTGCTGGAGGGCCGGGTTAAGAAAATAAATCAAATGCAGTTATGTGGGTGGATGAGTGATTATGGGGCAATAATTACATCTGCAGATCTGTGCATACAAAGTAGCTCTGGGAACAAACTTCTGTTGTAGTTCGATTCCAGTGATGGCGTTGATCGGCCAATCCAAATTCTCATCACACTCTAAAATCAAAGTTAGATATGCACACAACCTGGTTTCTGCTTGTTGGAGCTGAAGTCACCTGTTACCCTCTCGGCACATTTGAGGCAAATATGCTGTTAAAGCTGGCAAGCAGGCGCAGCAGCTTGAACACTGGCGCTGATGCATCCCACATTCACCTCCAGCACACGAGTGCAGCGCCTGGACAAAAACATGAGATATTTATGATAACACCTTCATAAAAAAGGTCATTCTTTGAATCTCATCTCACGCAGACCAAATCCACACCTCCTCACCTCCTCTCGCCCCACTCGGCAGCGCTGGTGGCGCTCCATTGTCCGGGCCTTGATACTGACAAGGTTGACATCAGAGGAGAGCTCTGACACTGTGTGAGTTAGGACTGCCAGCTGTTAGCAATCAAGTCTATTTTGAAGTCAGGGACACATGGACCCCCAGGGCCAAAGCTGCAACTAGCCCAACCCCTTGCCCCCCACCCTACCCTGCAACCTCAGAGCCCCCTGGTCCCACCGATAGCCAGCACAGCTGTATTGGTTCCAGATGTTGCAAGCCTGCTCTAAAGCCTTTTTACCTAAGAGGACCCCAGAACCGATGACAGGCCGACAACAAATAACAACAAGGCAAACACTCAGCTGTGAAACCTGCCTCAACACTTCACAAGATATCCAAATGTTGTTGTTTCTGATGGATTCTCTGCAAGATGATACATATGCGGTCTGGGTTGAACTGGAAATGGCAGTTTTTATGTTGGAACCTGCCCCTAGTCTTGGCCCTGTCAGCAGAGGAGGCGCTCACTGTGTTGCAGAAAGCGTTTGCGCTTGGCCAGATTGCTTTCAGAGAATAGGATCAATGTTGTTTAACATTTGATATTGGCTCCTTCCTGGAAGGTGTAGCTGTCATCACAAATATTGGCCTGAATACAGAACACGATAATGGTCGAACATATTATTCAGGGCACAACCACTCGACCCATTCCAGCAATATAAGGTGAATACTGAGGACCTAAGCATAATTGATTAGTTTGCATGTATTGGCCCTATCTAAAATTTGGAAAAACTTGAGTGGAATTTGTATGATAGAAAATACCTGCACATCCACGAGACAAGACCACATATTTGCTAACTTGCAGCTGCATTGTCTCTGTGTGGAGACAGGGCCATCAAAATTCTCAGGAAATTAGATCTGACAGGTGGAATGTCGTTGCAAAATGTTCATGGCCTGCAACCTTTTCACATGACTTAAGTGTAATCACTCAATAAATAAACACTAAACACATTGCAGTGAGAATTAACAGACTGCTGGTAAGGACAAACAATTCAAACAAAGAAAGACAGAAATAGCACAATTTTGTAAAAGAAGAAATCAGATAAAAGGTAACTAGTTCCACCACTAAATATCAAGTCATGAGGGAAGATGCGATTTTGAGCGTTCCCTTTTGCAAACGCAGTCTGGATAAATAACAATAGGAACTTCAATGCTGAAGACCACCAGTCGTTAACGACGTGTGAAGGTCTTTATCGCCCTCGTGTGGCCAACCGGCGACGTTACAATAACAATGGGTAGAAGTTCACAAATCCGGTCACCGTATGCAGCAGACTGGATAAGCGCGTACACTGGAACTGTTACTTTCCCTTTTTCGAGCGCAAGGTCACAAAGACCAACTAAAGGTAATGGTGGCAGCTCGACCAAGTTACCTCACATATCGGAAACATGCAGCTGATCAGAAAAGAAGGAATGGAAATCAGAGAGGAAAAAGATAATAATAACGTAATTGTGTTTCCCTACACCCGGCATCTTGGCCAAATACTCCTCACACAGGCAGCGTAAAGCTGCATTAGTTTCTCGGCACATTGTGAGAAATGCAACCACAGCTTCACACAGAAGAATAAAGGTAGTGCCAGGAGCTTTTCGCCCCTGGGTGCCACTTGTAAGCTCCTGACAGCCTGTTCCTGGCAGCTTCGTGACTCAGCTCTCCTTCCGAAGAACCGGCCCACGCAGCCGCCAACGTTCCACAACTGGCGTCACATAGGAAAACATCCCTGCTAATTGGCTTTCATTCACCTGGGGATCACCCCACACCTATTTCACCACTCCTCCATGTCGAGCCTAGCGTGGTTTCCCGCGTCCTCACTGCTCTTAGGGATCACCCCACGCTGCCATTGTAACGACTCGACACGCATTGGGTGCGGCAGAGGAAGCGGGGCGAGTTGCGCAAACGGGGCTGGCACTACGCGCTCAACAGGGAAGTAAACCATCCGTGGCCGACACAACACACAGACAGGCCGAGTGTCCCCGGGCCCCCGGCGGCCACCCAAGTTGCCCCAGCTCCGTCAGGGGACTCGGTGACAGTGACAGGCGGAGTGTTTTAGATGAGAAGATCTACTTTACTACTCCGCGATGGTCCCGGGAGCGAGCGGTCGATGAGGTGCAGGGACCGATGGACTTCATGTGAGAGGACAGGAGGCAGAGACCGAGGACCGGCGGCCGTATCGATGTTTTGAAGAATACTTTGCAGAGGGTAAGCCGTATGTTGATCTAAATTGACAATTTTCAGGCCCCTGAGGCAGTTTGCGCACTCCGTGGGCTTAACGTTCGTGGCAGTTGGAATCCTCCCTCTCAAGGTGGACATCTAGAGGCCGAACTTGGAACTGCAGCCACTGAATTCAAAATAGTTTTCTTACGAAGCACATATTGGTCAGAAAACGCCGTTTGTAATGGTGATGAGGGCTGAAACGAAACAACCTTTTGGCGCGGCGACCTCTTCCCTTATTTGTTCATTATTGTTGTTTACCAGCTTATCAGTTGGACCCCTCAGGCTCCCCTCTCCATCCACCATGTTTACCGCCACCATACATAAATTACTCCTGATTAAGGCCACAACGCTCTGCGTAAGAAGTGAATGTTGTATTGTTATCATGAATAATTTACTGGTTACTGGTTATTGTCTTGCGTGAGTCTGCCTCGGGTATTTGAGCCGCACATTCGACCGCGCGGCCGCAGCCCGCCTTCAAAACGAAAGTGTTAAACAAAAAGAGTTTATGGCGTAAAAAGTCTGTTTGATTTGTGTAAAGGATTCATGCTTTCGGATGCGTGAGATTATATAACCAGGAAGTGACAGCATGAGAGTTCCTTCTAATGTCCCCCCCTCCCTCTGTCCTCCTCTGCTACGTTACCCAGCTGCTTTGCACATTAAAAACAACACAACACCAGTGGTCAAAAGTAAGTGAAGTGTAGATATGCTTGTGCTGTCAAATTCCCAGAACAGGAAAATATTGAAGGTCTCATCCTTAATTTTACCCCTATAAAATTGCAGATGAAACGGCACACTCAGTTTTGTGAGCTCAAACTGAAACCACAGAGAGAGTGAAAATCATGTGAGCACCGTATGACTTCTGTGGCTGTGTGGGCCAAAGTGTGTGTTATCAGCTCGTCCAGATGTTTAAGCATGACATGTGCTGCCTCGTCTCCCCTGAAGTCTTCACTGGGTTAGTGGGGACTGACAAGGCTGTCCTCCGTCTGTCTAGTCCAGGAGTCGTAATCCTTGCATGGCCTGAATCTCATAATGTCTGATGTTTACTCCTATTATGGGCCTGATTGCATCACCTCTCCTCGCGGTTCCTTAGTCCACCGCCCAGTCGGAGACGTCTCCTTTCCCTTAGTGATCCAGATAAACTATCATGTGCTACAGCGATGAATCAGAAAGACATCATTGGTCCTTCGCCACCATCACCACAATCATTACTCATTAAATGACTTGTAGCAACATTGCGTATGACAAGATTTACTGAACTGATTTAAGTGCTGCAATGAGGCAAGAAGGCCATAGTGGCGGTGACCAAGCAAAGTACGCGGACGTAGGACAGTGCAGGTGCGGCTGGTTGGTGAGGTGGATGCTGGCTGAGTCTAGGCACAAACACAAACACCTCTGGAAGCATCTTTACGGGCCAGCTCTGCGTTTCCAAAACAAGCCCGAGTGGAGCCGTGCTGGGCCTCACTGACACCGCACTGACTCATCCTCCATCACATTCATCGCAGAGACTGTGGGAAACTGCTCTGACTCAGCTCGCACACAGGAAACTCTTACATGGATGTTAGATGATCAACGATACCGACTGGCAAATCGCCTAATGTGCATTCTCGGTGCTCTTTGCGCAGGGTTGGCCACAAAGTGAGACTTTTTGAAATCAAATGGAACCTCTCACTTATATAACGACAGGGTAACAGTGTGAGAGCTGATTCAGATGTTATTGCGACGTCTCCGCACTGAAGTAGAGATGAAGCGAAGATAAACCCAAGTGCAGATACTTGTATGTCCTGCCACCCTGGCTGCTCTATGTGTGTCCCTGCTGTTTGTCTACCTCTTCCCATGTCTTTCTCTCCACAACAAGTACTTTTATACTTTCCGTTGTGTCTGTATACCCACTTAATAAATCAACAGTCTTCTCTGGGGGATTCATGCAAAAACAGCTGGAGTCTCAAGATTTGGCTCACAAACAGCCCCCAGGAATGTGATGATGATGATGTTGACCATGAAGAAGCAGTAGTGTGCACAACCATGACAAACTTTCACTAGCAAACTTTCAGAGGACTGGAAAATCCTTATTGTTGGCATGACAAACAGTGTTTTTTTTCTTTTACTGTCCAAATGTGAGATACACGAGGAAGCTCGCTGCTCACTTATTTAGCCAGCAAAAGGTTTAAGAAGTGTCATTGTCCGGCAACCGCCGCCAAACGTGGGTTCAGCTTCCTTTAAAGGAAAGCAGTGTCTGGGAAAGTTTTATTTAGCGGTGCTGTAATTCAGGCCACACTAGAGAATCAGTGACGACCTTTGTTCTGAGGAAAGTTGAACGAGTCATTTTCCATCCAGGATTTAAACTGCCGAGCCAGAGCCAAGTTATGGTGCCGTAAATCGAATTAGTAGCGTTTGGGTTGAGGTGCTGTAATCCTGTCCTGACATCTCTGTCCTACAGTCCGGCTCCATCATGGCTCAGTGGAAACGGATGACCCAGCTACTCCAGCACCTGCCCTATCAGACCGTCAGCGACCTCTACCCCACCTCTACCTTCCCCATCGAGGTCAGACAGTTTCTGGCCGAGTGGATTGAGAATCAGAGATGGTACGACACATAGGTGCACGGAGCTGCACACATTCTCAAAATATACACTCATAGTCCCATCCGACACATATCTGCTGCATGGCCAACATGTATCCTCATTAAAACAGAGATCGATTGTCACAAATCATTTGGCAAAGACTTGTCAATAAAGAAAAAACACAAAATATGTCTGTCTCTGATAGTAATGATGACAAAGAAGGTTTCGGACGATCATTACACCATCACGGTATAAGTTTACCAATCCGTCTTTGTTCGCACAATCCTGTCTGTGTGCGTGTGCACAGGGAAGACTTCGACCCAGAAAAGGTGGATCAGCAGCCTCAGGCGCAGGCCCTGCTCAACCAGATCATCACCATCCTGCAGATGCTGAGTCAGCAGAATTCTTCCAATGTGGTAGACAGGATGAAACTGATGCAGATCAGTAGGAACCTGGTCAGTCATGCATTAGATTCTACAATCTTTCGGTTGGCTCTTTTGAGGCCTTGGGTCCTGTGTGAGAATAAGATCTGGGATTGAACTGCAGCGACTCTCCTTCACAGAACATGTTCCAGCAGCAACCGCTACAGTTTGGAGTGATGGTCAGGGACATCCTCAGGAAGGAGACGCTTCTGCTCACCAAGGCTGTAAGATCTCTCAGCACCACCACATCTCAACACACACCTGGAGCTTAACTATCAGTCCTGCTGCAGTAGCGTGATGGTCTAGTTCTTCGGCTTTTTGTCTGTCACCCATTGTGACTTTTTCCTGTCCTCAGTCACAGACGCCAAATGTGGCACAGTTCCAGCACTTCCAGAGTCCAGAGCCTGTGCAGACCGCCAACAACACCTGGGACGTGGACCACCTCGTCCTCAAAGTGCAGGACTGCCGACAGGAGATCCACCGATTGCAAGAGGATCTCAACTGGGAGAGGCAGAAATTTGAGTCGCTGCCAGGTAAGACCACACACTGGACACACCTGCTTGTTTCCATAACCATTGAGCCTCTTCCTTCTTAGTCTTTTGTAATCTTTTCTTTGGATTACAGTGGTGCGATTCCTTTTAACTTGGAATCATCCCGGCTGTTGTCCCTCATTTGGTGACCAAACACCTTATCACACCTCTGTTTTCCCGTCATCACTCAGGGTCAATGCAGAATGGACTGGACCCGCAAAACACAGAACTCCAAAAACAGCAGAACCACATCCAACAGCTGGAGTACAACGTCAAAGTCATGGCCACAGTGAGTGTACATGTTGACACACACACACACACACACACACACCAAGTCAGACTGTGTCAGTGTGTGTGTATGTGTCGGTGTAGAACCGTGTCCAGCTCCTGCACAAGTCGGTGGACTGCCTGGACCAGTGTCAGTCCCGTTTGATCAGCAAGCTGATGGCATGGCGGTGGGAACAGCACAAAGCCACCATAGGACAGCCGTTTGACGACAACCTGGACCCCCTGCAGGCCTGGTGAGCCCGGCAACCGGCCCAGCACAAAATCTGTGTGTGTGTGGGTGTGTGTGTGAGGACATCCTGCCATTCATCCTCTTTGTCAGAGGGATTTGAGCTAATTGTCTTGATGCTGTTGTCTTCCTCTTTGCTCTGAGGAAATGAGGCTCACGGTCACTCTCACTCAGAAATTGGACATTGCGAGAGGGATGGACAATCTCAAACAGAGTACTGACACAACAAAATGATTTGAGACGGTGCAGAGTGGTTACTGGTAATGTGTCTGTGTCTCAGGTGTGAGCAGCTGCTAGGGTTGAATGGGAGATTGCGGCAGGAGCTGATGCTGATCGAAGAGCCGATTCCAGAGCTGCAGGAGAGACTAGGACAACTACTGCAGGTCCTCATTCAGAGGTAACACAGGCATATTGCTTCCCATCCAAAATGGAGGATGAGAGGGATGGAGGAAGGAGAAAGAACACACATCTCACCTGGGCGCTGCGCAAGGCCTCTGCCCTCTCAGTAGCTCCCACCTATTCACCTACACGTTAGCTTGATAAAGAAATGTCACCCAGCTTTCCACAAAAGCTGATCTGTGCGGCGTATTTCCGTCAGCTCTCTGGTGGTAGAGAAGCAGCCTCCTCAGGTCATCAAGACCCAGTCCAAATTCTCCACCATTGTGCGATATCTCCTGGGCGACAAAGTGGCTCCTGGGAAGCCTGTGCTGCTCAAAGCACAAATCATCACAGAAGTTCAAGCCAGGAACCTAAGCCAGATCCCCAAGTGAGTATGACACACACGCACACACACACACACACACACACACACACACACAGTTATTTTTATTTTGAATCCGTAAATGAGAACTGTCTTCATTGTCATGGACTTCCTATTATGCCACCCGCAGCGACAACATCGGCGATCTTATCAACAACACGGCCATTTTAGAACACAGCAGCACCACCAAGAGCACCTGTGCCACCTTCAGAAACATGGTAGGTATGAACCCTGACCCCCATCTGCCGTCTACCCACCAAGCCCCCATCCGCCGTCCTTGCCTACCTTTAATCCTCAGCTTTGTGTGCATTTGCAACGGGACTGACTCTATTCGCTGTCTCTGTGTCCACAGTCCATCAAGAAAATCAAGAGAGCTGACAGGAAGGGCTCCGAGTCAGTGACGGAGGAGAAGTTTGCGCTCTTCTTCTCAGCAGAGATCGCCATCACTGGCTGCGACACGCCCTACAAGATACAGGTGGAACCTTTTTTCACGTCTCTGCTGCAAGGATGACACTTTTTGTTTTTGTTTTTTTGCATGTCATTTGATCTCAAATCCTGAAAGTCAGGTTTTGGAGCCCGACTTTTCTCCGAACCGTAATGCTTCAGATTTCTGTGCAGGTGAGGGAAAGTTCACCACAAAAGGGTCATATCGAGGGTTTTAATCTATTTTACAGGAGAAGAGCCAAATGGTGTTTGACCACAGCTCATACAAGTGAAAACTATTAGATGTTAATGCGCGATATCCCAGGTTCATTTGTGTGTATTTATTGTGATTTATTGTGATATTGTGATTTTCACAGTGTCGATTGCTTTTTGACCGCAGATGATCTCGTTGCCATTGGTGGTGATTGTGCACGGTAGTCAGGACAACAACGCTCTGGCCACCATCATATGGGACTGTGCCTTCGCAGAGCCAGTGAGCGACACATTCTTCTTCTGACTCCTTCCTTCCTTCCTTCCTTCCTCCTCCCTTTATGTTTGTCTTGGGATGTTGACATTGCCCATAGGGCGGCCAAGGCTTACCAGCAGTCACAGTGTAGGGATCTGATTGGCCGGTGTTTGCACCAGAGTGAAACAGTACGAGATAATGTACGCGTCAGAGGTCATTGTTGCTTGATAGTTATTGCTTGATGATTATCAAACAACAATGACTGACGACAAGGGCATTATCGCGCTTATTACATGGCTTAAAACATTAATGAGTAATACAGTTGTCAGAAATAGTTCATAACAAGGCTGCTTTAATTTTTCTGCGATAGTGTAGACTACGATACTTTCATCTGCGCAAGAAAATAGTGCTGTAACGGCTACAGGTACTCTGCTGTCTGTGAATCATTTGAATGGATAAAACAAGGACTCATCGGCCTACTCAAGAGTCAGTATTGACATAAAACGCAATATTTCCGTAGAAAGTAGAGTTGGACAAGGCAAATGGGACATCTTTGGGATTTTTACATTCGCGCTTCTGTCACTTCTACTGACGTGTGTTTGTCGCCGCAGCTTGAAGTACACGTATCATACTTACCCACGCATTGAAAGTTTCATACTTCCCAAATATGCTGAAAATAATTTTTAAATTGCTCATGTTTGTTCCGTGACAAAGCGTGATGTGGGCAACAGTACGTAAACAATCCAGAGTGGAACTAAATGCTTTGGCGCGGATTGATATGAATGCAGCAGGTTCAACTCTGAGTCTTTGATTTCGCAGCGGCCCGTAATTGATAGTCCAGAGGTCATTATATGAAAATAATGACCGCTCACATGACCAATAACGGCCAATCAGAACCGAGCATTCACACAAGCCGTGTAATAAAGTGGAACAGTGCTGTTTTTGAAAATGGACGTAGATGTTTGTTCTCATTTGTTCCCGTTTCCTGCTGAGATGTTTGTTTGTGTGTGTTTCCGCTTCGACCAGCTGTGACTGCTATCTGCTTATGCCACTAACAGGACAGAATCCCGTTTGTGGTTCCGGAGCGTGTTCCCTGGAGGATGATGTGCCTGACCCTCAACAGCAAGTTCACATCTGAGGTGGTGACACACCACAACCTGGACCAGTACAACAAGCACTTCCTAGCGCAGAAGATCTTTAACAAGCCCGATTTCTCTGGAGACTTCAGCAACATGATGGTGTCCTGGCCCCAATTCAACAAGGTGAACACTCATAACAATCTGCAAGGAGACACACGGGTTGTAGACTCACTGCACACAAACACTGACTTTGCGGTCACTGTCAATCTCACAGGAGGTGCTGCCAGGTCGGATGTTCACGTTCTGGCAGTGGTTTGAAGGAGTGATGGAGCTGACCAAGAAGCACCTCAGCACTTACTGGGGAGACGGGTAAGGGACCTTCATAGCTCTATTGTAAAATGTATAATGGTGAGATGGAAGATGAAATGAAGGTCTTCGCTGTGCGATCGTTACCAGGCTGATCTTCGGCTTCATCGGGAAGCAGCACCTCCACCTGATCCTTAAAGACCAGCCCAATGGCACCTTCCTGCTGCGCTTCAGTGACTCTGAGATTGGAGGAATCACCATTGCTTATGTGTCTGCAACTGAGGGTAGGAGAGAAGTTCTTAAGCTTAGTTTTTCTCAGCTTGTTAAAACAGAGTTAGACAAATCAAAACGCTACTGAATGCTGTTGAACCCCTGCTAGATGGAGGCCAGAAAATCCAGAACATTCAGCCGTTCACCAAGAGAGACCTGGAGATCCGTTGCCTCGGTGACCGCATTCGAGACATCAGTGACATAACAGTCCTGTACCCTGAGTATCGAAAAGACGATGTTTTTAAAAAATACTACACAGGTAAACACAGGCTGGATGTCAGGATTGTGGGAGTGCATTTGCAGAGTCACTAATCTGCCCTTCTCAAAAACAGACCCCCAGCCATCACCTGGTAGAGGATACATCCCCGTGTCACTGCAGACCAAAGTGGGCATGTAAGCTACAGCCTGCTGCACTGTGACAAATGCTAGCCTGGCCTGCATTCACAGACGTTTGACCTGTGTGTGTGTGTGTGTGTGTGATTGTGATTGCAAAGGGAGGCGGGGGGCTCAGCTTCACCATCATTTCCCTCTACACATCTACACGGTGCAAATGCTGTGAACCCTGTCACTGGCTTCCCCATGTGAGTCTCGCGTGTGCTCACAGACATCAGCCTGTGACTCTGACAGATGATGCGCATTCAAATCGTCGTCATAACGATTCACGTCATACGAGCCACCGTCAGGGCTCAAACACACCTCTCCCACCTCTCTCAGGCCTCAGTTCCAGCAGCCCTTCAGCCCAACCGCCATGGCTGATGGATCTCCGGTTGACAAGTTTATCGATGAGAGCGCTGTGCCAGGTTTCCCCGACATGTATGTTTTTTTTATCACTCGGGAAACGAATAACGTTGAAATACCTCACATCTCAAGTTCATGTTGTAATGTGACACATGTTGTCGTTTTGTTTGCATTCAACCAGGGATCTGCCTCCAAGCATGGTGATGGATTTGGACACCATCCTGCAGGAACTTGGAGATTAGGACGAGTTTTGCGTGGGAGTGCCACCTGCAGCCATCGGATGGAGACAAACCTCATTTTGAGGTGGAGACTGTGCCGCACAGACAGTCTGCCCTGACATCAACACGTCTGCGTAGGCAAACCATAGAGGACAACAACATGTGTGAGGCCAGCGTGACTCTCAGGGACTCTGACAGGACACGATGGAAACAGAGACTGATGTTCCACTCAGCCACCACTGGTTAAAACTCAGTGATGCCTCTGTTTGTACCTTCTCGAATTTTGTGCGCAGTCGAATTTCTGGATTCCACTGAGAGGAGGAGCTCACAAATCAGCCAGGCTACAGTCACCCATGCAGAGTGGAACCGCTGTTACATTCTTTTCCTGAAGGAATCTACTTTTTTCTGGATGAAAAACATTTTTTAGTTTTGTAAAAATCATCTTTAAGAGCCCTGTTTATACTTTTTGTTATCATGCCTGCTATAGAATATGCAAAATCAGTCATATATTAGCATGTTTCTGCTTTGCTGAATGTTTCTGTTGGACTGCAATGACAATATCTGGATATCTGACTGAAAAATTTACAACTGACAGACGCCTGTTGTGACGATGATGATGATGTCTGACAACTCTCTGCCATTACTGACTTATAGTTTATCAAGTGGCATTTTGAAATGTATGCCATTACAACAATTTGTAGTACATAACACAAATTTTACACTGTGGTGACGCTAACAAACGGATGTACAATCTTAGAAGGCTATTGTCACCTACAGACTCTAGTGACAACAAATTTTTCATGGAAAACATTTTTCCAGTCAGCAATATGTGTCTAACTGTATACGTGACATTGGTTTTTCAAATTTGGAATGTGGCAATTTGGAATAAATTGATGTAAAGGCTCTTTTTAGGCATTAATCCTTCATCTGTTATGTGCAAGGAAAACTGAATGAGTATTTACAGCATCAGAAACATCACAGGCTACAAACAGTTGCACTATTTTGTCCTGAGACAGTGGCAGAAATAGTTTTTTGAAATAGTTTTCTCACAGCTGCTCTTCTAGCTCCTTATCTCTTGCCCCCCATCCCTCGCCCTAGCCGCTCCTCTCCCTCTCTCTCTTCTCTGGAGAGTTGCGGTAAGTTATAAGCGCGTTGGCAATCCTGTCTGACGGCATGTTTGGGTTTGTGGAGGAGCTGCCCTCCGCACCACAGCAGCTCCACCCAGTGTCAAAATCAGGAAGTGGAAGTCAATCAAGTGCAAATTGCGCGTGACGGCCATACACCCGCACACAATCAATATTGAATTTGCAGCGTTTTCTGTGAACAGTTAAGCCAAACGCCTCTGTCTCAAAGGTGTCTGAGGTTTTTTGAGTGATGTTACAACGTCAAACTGCAATCCCACAACTCTTTTATAGATCTAATACCGACAATGGGTTGATATCGATGTCATTAATATTTTGGATTGATCCTTCTACCACTAGTTTTAATATAACTTTTATAGAGATGCATGGTGCAGGTAAGTCTTAAAGGCCCAAAAAATAGAGGGGCAATATATACTGCCAGTCCCGATTGGGGTCGAGAGTCATCAGAAACAATCACTTAACATTTAACAAACACCTAAACACAGGACAGCAGATTAAGAGTTAGAACAAGGTGATGTAAACAGAAAATAGATTATTTGACAAGACTGTCTGGAAATTTGGACTTTGCGTTGGCACAGTTCTCAATCACCTGACCTGGTATGCCTTTGGCTGTTGTGCCATGTCCCATATCACACCATTTTCCTCTACACATGACATCATGTCTGCTGATGCCACACTCTGTATTTGCCCCATGGATAGGACACAAATGGTCAAACCTCACAGATTCTTCACAGGCAATACGCTTAT
Organism: Carapus acus; assembly: GCA_900312935.1. Lineage (NCBI taxonomy): Eukaryota > Metazoa > Chordata > Actinopteri > Ophidiiformes > Carapidae > Carapus > Carapus acus. Next base: position 14,854 of record OMPJ01012209.1, read on the forward strand.
TTTAAAACGAATTTATGGAGTTAATGGAAACAATAATCTGTAAATGTTGGCAGCTTCAGGTCGCTGTCCTGTGCGCTCAGACATGCTTGTGTCAGTCTCTTCTCTTTGGTTTTAACTCTTGGTCGTCCACCTGCTGAGTTTTGAGAACACTTGACAGCAGAGGGCTTTGGAGTGTAGCATACAAGTACACTTGTAGTGGAGTGAATGCAACAGAAAATAGCATACATTGCATTTTACAATATTTGACACACTTCATTCCATCAGCGCAAGGCAAGGCAATACTCTCAAATCAATTGTACGACTCTAGAACGACAATTTTCACAGAGGTGCTGGGGTCAAAGTATTTTTGTGTGCTGGCTTGGCATCTGTCCGATGAGCAGACTTTGAATGTATTGAGAGCTCACATACGCATGAAACAGTTGTGACAACTCAAATACTGTGACGAGGACTGGTGTGGTGTGTGCTAACACATTCTCTCCCAGATACTCAAGCTCAAGCTGTCCATGATGGGACACCCAGTGAAAATTTCAGACTGCAGAGTTCACATTTTGCAGCTCTCAGTCTAAATGAAGACAGACAAGCAGAGGATTGGAAACATACACATTTTAGGATTCTTTTGTTGACATATAAAAATGGTCAACTCCATGGCCTTGTGATTAGGAGTTGTGAGTAACTTTTTCATAATCCCTCAGCCCAACAGGAGACATACCGACACTGGTGTGATCTTCTCATTAACCCTTCAGTTTCCACAATCAAGAGTTGTTAAAAAAACTTTACACTGTACATCAAATTTGTTGTCATTCAAACACCAACTCTACTTTCAATTCATTACTAAAATGTGAATTCAATGCAAGTACTGCAAAAGTGGTGTGCACTGTAGCTGAGAAGAAAATATTCATCTAGTAACTGCCGTGGGTGATGTGACAGGGCTCCCATGTCACATGGCCCCATGTTAGAAATGTCAATGAAGAAAAGAAATTCTACAGGTATCATTTCCTAATTGGTCACACGCAAAAGCCTCATTTCCCTACAAAGGTGTAAAGCACATAAGGAAGTCTTGACACCAAGTGGACTGATTCCTTTCTAATCCCAAGTCAATGTAACAAGCAATATTTCATTACGATATGTGGTTCTACTAAAATACACTATCAGTTAAAATACTGACACTTTGTCAATATATAGCTTGCTGTTTTGTTCCAAGGCTGATATTCAAAAATAAAGCAAACCGAGTTTCACACATTTGTACAAGAATCTGCAATAATCTGAGCTTCAAAAGCAACTTTGTGGGGACAAAATGAAATCACAAAGTCAGTACAACCCATACAAAGACTGAATAAGTCACATCAGAGGATCACCAGGATGAGGCTGAGCCGTTGGAAAGCACAAACACAATACCACAAGTACATCATGGTGACTCCTGAGCCTAGAAAAAACGAGAAATTTGAGTGTTTGGTGTGTTTATTTCCTTATAAATATGAATGTGTGTGTCTGTACTCCACTATTCAAGACAGGAAATCTCAGTGGAATGAAACTTGATTTGTGACTTGACTCAAAATCATATACTGTATGCATCAAATATAAAAAGGGGAACAGAAAGGGAGAGCAGAGAACTAAATAAAAACCAAGAACTTGTGAATTAGACATTAGCTGTTGCAAAAACCAATGAGGTCTGGATAAAACATCTTGGCCTAACTACACTCGCAGGAATTTCGTGAATCATGATACAAACAAAAGACTTGTGGCAGTCAAAAGTGAAAAATGAAAATGGTCAGTGACGCATGCACAAACACAAGCTCGCACACAAACTCACAACTAAAAAAAGGGATCCAAATAAAACCGGGTAAAATGAAAACAGGCACATGCCATATACTCCAAGTTGGTAAAGTAATGAAAACAAAATGAAATGAGAGATCACACTGGATCAAAATGGAAAAGCATGCAGAAGTCCACTGCTCTACTGTAGCTTCACTCTTAGCAGACTGAGAGAGGGGGAGGAAAGGAAAAGTGGGGGGGGCGAGTGAGAGCTGTTCCTCTCTTGAGCAGTCTCAACCACCTCGCCGGCATCAAAAAGCACAGTCACCATGTCCCTCTGTGTCACGCTCTCCTCAATTTGTCTGCCTTATTAGAGAGGAGGAGGGTGGAGATGTAGAGGATGAGAGGGGGTAGGATGTGGAAGGGGGAGAGGTGATGCTCAGAAGTTGGATGCTCCCACTGTGTCCAGTTTTCAGATGTGGAATATGCACAATGAAAGTGTTGGGTTGTGGCGACCTTATTTGGATGTGGCGTGTGTCAGCGTGTGTGCGTGTGTGCATGTGTGTGCGCGTGCAGGTGTAGGCGGGGAGGAGGTAAACGTGCAGAAGGTGGTCTTCTCCCTGTTTATAGGGCCTGCGTCTTCAGCTCGATGGGCTCCCCCCTGGTCTCCTGCTGCCCCTCTGGCTCGGGAGCTTTGATGCCCTTGAGCACAGCGAGCCTCTCAGACATGCCGCGCACCCGAGGGAACAGCATGAAGTCGTACAGCAGAGCCCCCATGGCGCCACCGATCATCGGACCCACCCAGTACACCTTTCACCAAACGAAAAGCAACAAAGCCAATGTCATGCCGGTGATGAGGGGTTCCAGACTTGTGGTATTGCTTAACACTGATGGTCTTACCCAGTGGTTGACAAAATTCCTGACCAGGACAGCCGGAGCGAAGGACCTGGCCGGGTTCATCCCTGCTCCAGTGTAGTACATCTTACGCAGGGAGAGAGAGAGAGAGAAAGAGAGTGTTAAGTTTCCCTCTTGCCGTAAAGACAGACGTGAGAACAGGCTGTGTCTCGCATGTCTAAGTGTGACTGCTCTGAACCTCTTTTCAAAGCTGAGCCTGATACGGGAGCCGCTGAAATCACACTCCTACAGCCCAGATGTTGCAACTGTTAATAGCCTTTGACACTTCAGCCTAGAATTGCAATATGTGCGCATAAATCTCGAAAATCTTCTCAAACATGCTTATCTGGGCCGGCCTCCTCCATTTCACGATTAATATTTACCCCAAGAAGATGTCCCATGAGGACAGAAAAGCCGATGGAAAGAGCAGCAGAGCCCAGGCGCCCGTTACGCCTCTCATCCGTCACGGCAAACACACAAACGACCAGCTGCATGGTGAGGAAGATCTCCATGGTGGTGGCCATGCCGGGGCTCATGCCAGGCTGTATCTGAAATCAAGATAGATGTTATGAATGCATGAGACATTATTTGTGGCTCTGGTTTACATAAGAAATTATTATGCTTTGTTGAATTTTAGCAGATTTCACAGAATAGTCTTCTTTCATTGCACTCAATTATGGCCAAAGGATCTAGTGACCAGCTTCTACAGAACATGCTTACTGTGTTGAGCGCCAGGTTCCCCCTCATGTTGTTGGGTGTGACCCCATAGAGAACAGCAGCTCCTGCCAGCGCTCCGAGACACTGGGCGATCATGTAGAAGAAAGCACGGAACATTGACATCTGGGAGCCGATCATGTAGGCAAAGGTAACGGCCGGGTTGATGTGTCCTCCGCTGATGTGACCGATGGACTGGATGAGGGTGGCTGCTGCCAGCCCGAAGCAAAAGGCAACATGGAGAACATTGTGAGGCCCCGTGGTCCAGCGGAGTGCTGCCCCCAGCCCGAAGAACACAAAGAACATGGTGCCGTAGAACTCGGCAAACACCGCCCGCCAGAACAGCATGGAACGGAACTCCCACATGATGGCCCCAAAGTCACCAAGCAAACCCGAAGCAATGGAGGGATGAAAACTTTACAGGAAGAAACCCAGATAGACTACTTGAACAACAACAAAGCGTTCACACCCTGTCGCTTGGTCGACAAAAACAAGGAGAAAAAAAGCCGTAAACTGCGACTAAACCTCGGTTCTGTCCACTGAATTCTGATTTCAGTCATACAGAGCTCCTGAGAGGAGCAACACGACAGTCTCTACGCATCTATACGCCAACCACAACGGCTGTCAGCAGAGGAACATGGAAAGACAAACGTTGAGCATGTCCTGCAGACTTTGACTCTCTATACCAGAGCAGGGGGAGTCTGGAGGGCTTTTTATAAGAGCTCAGTGCCAACGTGGCCCCCCTGAGCTGAGAGGAGGGGCGGCCACACAATACCACTAATCAAAACAAAATCAACTGTCTCGCCCTGGACTCGCTCTCCAGCTCATCCTCAGCGAGACCACAGCACTCAGAGTTTGTGAACAGAAAGGATATGTGCAGGCTTTTGATGATATATACCGCATGCAATGATGTACTATGTCGTGTCTTTCTACATTTGTTTTTTTGGGGGGGATTTCAGCATATGTTGACATGTTTAAACAAACAGTCCAGTGTATTACCACATGGCCTTTATAGTAAACTGGGGGAGGGGACACTGAATTCACTTATTTGGTCTTTGATTTTTTGATACATACCTCAACTTTCACAACACCTTTGTAGACAAGGTGACACTTCATGTCTTTGCACACCTGTCACAACCCATTTTACCTGCCGTGGGTTGGGGCTAAGGGGTTGAGGGGGCAACTGTGGGCTCATTTGGCTTAGAGACATTTCCATTTGTAGCACTGCTGTCTGTTCAAGCTCTACAATCTGGAATGACCTTGAAACCTGAAAGCAGCAATAATACCGCCATTAGACGTGCATAGTATTACGACTCATTTACAATTTCAGACACCTTTGTGTCCATTTCCTCATCTGCAATCCACAACACAGAATAGAGAGGCCTGATTCGCTGTCAGTGCCAGAGACAAGCGACTCTCTCCTTTTCTCCACTACTGATCTGGATGGGTACAAATTGGCTTGTGGCGGCAGAAGTGATTAGGCAGAGATTTACATTGTCTGCTCGATGGGTTTGGAGGCTCAGCACAGATAAAGCGCTGGAAAATCCACTGCTGGAGAGGAAGAGGGGAGAGCGTGTCCGGCATTGAGCTTCTGCACTGGAGCATCATGCTGACCACGGCAGGCAGAGGGACAGTGGCAGGTTGCTGAAAGGATTATGCTGAGCGCATGGCTTTTCTCCTTTCACGCGCAGGGACAAAACGCTGGTGGCGACACTTTCTGCAGCTTTCTGTCGTCTGTTTACCTTGCGGTCACTGTTGCTTTTATACCCTTGTAGCCTTTCAATGGTCTGCGCCAGCCATTGTTCATCCAGCATGGACGCACCACATAAGGAGCAGAGCATCTCAAAGAATTCACCTTTTTCTAAGCAATGCTTTTAACAATGGTGTCCAGGCCATGCTGGTCAAGTAGAGCATTTGTGACGTTTTATTCAGCACAAAGGCACTTTTATTTCTATGAATTCACACATCTTCCACACCTAACAACGAGGGACATTTTCGGTTTATTCCGGGCACTGGTGCACCTCGGTTGTGAGTACGGCTCTTCACATCACCTGACTCCACAAGTGAATTAGCTCACAATTTAGCTTTGCAGTGAAGTCTGCCTAAAAGCTGCTTGCGAGCTGTTTGCCTCTCTACCTTCTCCAGATGCTCGTGCCATGCCAACATCTCAAACGCTGACATTTATTCTGTGCCAGACTTCCAGATTTTTACTTTTGAGTACCTTTTCTGAGCTGGAATCAGTTCACACTGATGGGATTCTTAAGGTACTGTGCAAGAACATGCGTTTGTTCTCAGTTGAAGAGCTGGGAGGACAGTTGAGCTGTTTCTTCTTGCCGTTTGAAGTGGGCTTGGTCAGTGCATACGCGTGATTCCTTGGTTCACTTGGTCAGTGTAGATGCGCCCTCCAGTTTTTCATCAAGTATCAAATGTCCTAGCCAGAGGTAACTTTATTTTTTCTTTTTCGTGTTTGTGGCTCTTACTCCAAATCACCAGAACCGAAAGGATGTCATTTCTGAACCGCTGATAAAAGCAGGCTGGACAGCCAATTTGTCCTTGACAATTTCAAAGGCAAAGTCAGATTTGGCTTTATTGAAGATATTCCAAAACCACATACACAGCGGTTGTTAACATCGGCAATCAAACATGAGGTCAAGTACTCAATTGCAAAGAAATGCATCAACACCTTTGTGAACTGATAATGAAGTTTTCACACCATGCGTTTTCATATCTCACCAAATGGGGTAAGTGAGGGTAAGGGAGAGTTCTTGTCGCTGCAAGGTTCCAGACTGTGAAAGAAAAAACAAAACTGTGAAGCGTTGCTATGTCTACATTTACTAACAGAAGCAGACATCAAGCTCAACCACGGCTGCCAGCTCTGTTTGCTTTTACCTTCTCATTAGAGACAGGACCAACATGGAGGAGGGAGCAGGTCTGTGGGGCACTAGCACAACACAGTGGTCATCAAGCTACATTTCCCTCATGTCAACAGGATGCAGGTCACCTCTGTGATTAATGGTTAAAACCTGAAATAATGTTTGTAGCGAGTAACATTTTGCAATGTACTTTTGCGGTGAAGTGATGACTTATCAAAGCCCTCCATTTGGCAAACAGTTTATTAGAAATACATACTCAAAAAAAGTGCTCATCACACAGAATCAAACACCTCTACAAAACTTAGCTGTAGTGATGGGAAATAAAATGTTATGACAGCAAAATAAAAAGGTATTTGGACTCTCCAGGTACATTACCTGTCATTTTTGATTTGTCTGCTACATGAAATGATTTGTACAGTGGCAGGGCAAATCAAAGTTGCTTTTCTAAAAGGTGACTGAACTTAAAACTTTGTACCATAACTTGACAGTACCATAAGCCAAACACAAACAGCACAGCATTACTTTTTTGAATACAGAGATTCAAAGAGTTATGCAAACCTTTGCACGAGAACGTTGGGAAATGCATTTCAAGCTGTAATCCTGATTTCTAAATCAAAGTCCAAGTGCAATTTACAATACAAACATTAAAGGGGAAACCTGTCATTAAAAAACTTACACTTTTGGAAAATAGGCATTGAAATGTTTTTCCATTAGAAATCACAACGTTGAATACACACTTTGACATAGCAAAAAAGAAAAAAACTCAAGAACAAAGGGGAAGGTGTAAGACATCAGCACGCCCTGTTACAGTCATGTAAGTCAATGAGCGATAATATTTTCATTTGAACAACACTGTTCATGCAGACCAGGAACAGCAAAGCACAGCACTGTATATACGGCTTGGGATGTCTGTGCACGTCTGTATCCAACAGTCACTCCCCTCATCCGGGGATTTCACTTTGGAAACTGTAAGAGATGAGGCGTTGTCTCCAACACGGCTGCCATCTCATCAATAGTCTTTTTTACCCCCACTCGACCAACCTGCAGGTCAATTTCTTCTGTTGAGGTGACATCCATGACCATCTACTCCAGATCAGGATTTCTGAGGGTAAGGAGAGAGAAAAATAGGATTAAAAAAAGGCTAACTCCAGCAACTGTTTATGGGAGTTCATATAAGTTGCAGACGGTATAACGTCATTTCGCTCTCAATAAACATTGTTACTTACCCTATTCGTCACTGTCTGCAGAATCGTGCTTTAAGAGAAAGAGAAAAAAGATTCATATACACTAGACATTGAAATTTAGTTGTGGATTTTCAATGGGTGCAACAGTATAGTATACGTTTTGGTGGAAACATACCTCGTCCTCTTCATCTTCACCTTCTAGGTCTGGCAAATCATCGCCACCCATCTTGTTCATCATCTGCAAAAGAACACAACAACATCTGACGTCAGTGCATGTATCTGAATATTCACTGAGCAATCAATCGAGCGATAGTATTTTGTTGATCCCTGAGGAGAAATTTAACTGTTCGGCAGCTCATCAAACAATGGGAAAAACATGAAATCGGCACACACACTTCCATTGAGACCGCTAACAATTGGAGGAAAAATGCATTCAGGAGGTGTCCAACAGTCTAATTGCTGTGGGGACAAAGGATCTTCTGTGACGTTGCGTTCTGCTGCGCAGTGACAGAAGTCATCCACCGTGGCTGCTCCTCTGTCCCTCCACAAGGCTGTGGAGAGGGTGCCTGCTACTGTCCAACATAGCACTCAGTTTGCCCTGTGTGCTCCCAATATCCACCGATCTCAGTGGCTCCAGTCTTCTGCCGAGCACTGAGCCAGCATTTCTGACTAACTTGTCCTGTCATTTGGCGTTCTTGTCCATCAGGATGCCGCCCAAACAAACTGCAGCAAAGAATAGCACGCTGGCCACCACCATGTGGTACAACGTGGTCATCACATCCACACACACATCAAAAGATCTCTGTGATTGCAGGTAGAACAGACAACTCTGCACCTTCTTGACGATGAGCTTACCTCTGAGAATTTATCAAAACGTGAAAAGTCGTCATCTGAGTCATCTTCCCAATCTTTCCAGTTTGTGAAATCCACACCCAACCAGTTAACCTAGAAATGTTGCACAAAACATTTAGACATTCGATCACCTGACGGAAGTATGGGAACAAGCGTTAATTTGAGCAACAAGTGTCAGTGACATGCTTATGAGTAAACTTGCATTACCTTTGCCTTATCTTTGGTGAGCCGTGGCCATGATTTGCCTGCTTCTGCTTTTCGTAAACAACATAACACAGATCTGTCTGTGCGCTTGTATTTGGACTCCTGTTCAAGAATAAATTCAATAAAATTGTGAACAGGTTTCAGATAACAACCATTCATAACCATATGGGCAACACTTACCTTTGGATCAACCTCTCCATAAAAGTCAACTACATTGTGGAGTTCAACGTCGTCTGTTCCGCTGACACAGCTGTAAGAAAATTAAAAGTGAATCCAGTGCTTCAAATGCACTGACAATGGAATGTGTCATGGATTTTGATCTTACCAGAAATCTAATTTAGTTGGATCAAATTTTACTTGCACATCTCTGCTGTCCTCCACGCAGAATTCGACGTAAACACAGTCCCGTCTGTCATACCATTTGGCAGATGCAGCTTGCCTACAGACAAGTGTATATTAGAGAAATCCATCAACTGCAAGATGCAATACACAATCATCCAAACTGAATTTTCATCTTGGTCGCCATGCAATAACACTCTTGCTCTCTGCTGGGGCGAGAGGAAAACAAACAATCTGTTAACAATGGGGGTAAAATTGTCTTTCAACGCAAATATAGTAATTCCAGCTTGTCATGCCTCCTAGAATTGGAGTCTCAGGTGCATCTTCCCTCTCACTACTCTGTGAGCCAATCGATAAGGCCATCATTAATACCGTCTCTCCTTGAAAATCAAGCTTTAACATGAAACCGTCTTCAAAACAATCGACGTAAAGGGGACTGTGTCTGCAACGAGAGCCTGTGTGTATTTTGATGGCGTTTGGGCCGTCGGGATCTATGGAGTGAAGTGTGTGGGAAACGCTTGGCTGTGGTCATTCACAGGTTAGCTTGCACCGGCTAACGTGCATCAAAAGCGCCACACAATGACTCCACGCTTTTTGTGCTAATCTTCTGCATTCCTCAGCTGATGTCAGCTGAATCGCAAATAGCACAATGATTCGGGACTAAACTTGAGCACGCGCAAGATAAGAGCTGCATTTGAATCGCGAAACGGGCGGTGTCATGCGGTGATAGTTTGAATGAAACTTAGCCGCAAGCAGATGCGACCTGTGTGGCGCTAGCATGCATGCCCCTCTAAGGCTAACGCATGTGCAAGCTAGTGTTAGCCGCAGATAGCCTGTTGGTCCACACTCGTTTATTTGAGGGCAATAACGGTAAGAAATTGGGGTAGAAAAAAGACTTACATTGTTACCGTGTTAATGAATCTTTCCGTTTGGACCGGAAGTAAGTTAACGCACCGCTGCCTGGCTCCAACGCCCGGTGAGTGTAAGTCCTGAAATATAAACAGTTAACTACACAACCCTCCCGCCGCTGCCTCTCCAACTCTCGCGTACGCTGCGCTTGTGCGAGGCTCGCTGCTATATATGCCAGCCGGCGACCCCGGACTGGCGCAGCCCAGCCTCGGGGGAGTGGGACGGGGACAGACCACAGGTTAGCGTCAACAAGCGACAAATCCGCTGATCAGAATGTTCCCGGTTGAGTTGGAGCATCCACCACAGACGCTCGTGTCCTCCCTTGGGCCAACATCATCATCGGGGACCGTTTCCATTAGGGCAGCCATCTGTTTGACGTGGTACCCAATGTGCAGTGACTGCATCTTTTCTGCATATTATTTGCGTTGTGCAGTTTAAGATCTTCCCTGAAATGCACCGGTTTTGTTTCGGATTTTATTTCGTAATTTACTGTATATTGTAGTTGCAGTATTGTTTGACTACTCGTTTCAGCAGAACAGAAGCACCTCAAGCTACTGGTCATAACTGACGCATCCCCCTATATCTTTACGGCGTTGCAAATGTGCAATGACAATAAAGACTCACTATATATTAAAAGGCATATAATATTTCAATGATATCTGCACTCTGCATGTTACATGTAATAAATGTGACATTTGTTGTAATGAGAACCAATCTACTTTTTTTCTATTTGCATTTGACACAATCAATTCAGTTCGGTTCAATTCAATTTTGTTTTTATCGTTCCAAATCACAATAGAGGTTATCTGAAGGTGCTCTCAAAGATGGATTAGGTAAAGATCAAACTATGTCCACATTCAGAGATTTAACATTTCCCCCTTAGCAAGCACTTTGCAACAGCGGCAAAAAAAAAAAATCCCCTTAATGCGAAGAAACTTCGGGCAGACCCAGACTGCAGGTGGCGGCCATCTGCCATGACCGGCAGGACAGAGGCAGAGACAGGTGTACAAATGCACAGCAGTAGTCAGCAATAATGGCCAGACAGATTGAATTTAGCATGCATAAAGAATAAGGAGATATGTCTCCATCTAAGCATAGCATACCGATCAGGAGCAGGGCTCAGACGTTTGATGGTCTGTGATCACTGGTCATGTTCCAGCTGTGGTCTGCGGGTTTATAAAGCACAACACACAAAGACTCCTGGGTAGAGGCTGAATTAGTAACAAGCATTAATAAGACATGTATACAGGTGAGAGATTCGGGAAGAGGTGAAAGAAGCTCAGTGCATCATGAGAAATACCCCTGCTGTCTAATTCTAGCAGTATAGCTGAGACTATGCTTTACCAGAGAGAAAAGTTTTTAGCCCACTAGAGGTAGTGAGGGTGTCTACCCCCTGGACTGAAACTGGAACTTTGTTCCACAGGAGAGGAGCCTGGTAGTTGAAAGCTCTGCCCCCCATTCTACTCTTGCAGATTTAAGGAATCACCAGTAACCCTCAGTGCTGTGATCGCAAAGTTGTTTGGATGATTAGGCACAATCAGCTCTTTAAGATTTGATAGTGCCTGATTATTAAATGCCTTGTGGATAAGGAGAGGAATTTTGAATTCTATTCTCTATTTTATAGGCAGCTAGTGCAGAGAAGCTAAAAAGAGAGATGTGGTCTTTTCTCTAAGTTCCTGTCAGTATACGTGCAGCAGCATTTTGAACTATCTGGAGCGACTTCGGTGACTTGTTGCAACAACCTGATAATAAAGAATAAAGAATTGATGGATTACTTCCTGAAGTAATCCAGCCTGGAAGTAACAAAAGGACAAACAAGTTTTTCAGCATCCTTCAAGGACAGCATGTGCCCAACCTTAGCGGAGATGTGCAGCCCAATCTCAGCAGAAGAGGAGTGATGTGTGCAATGATATACAAATGAAAACATGCATTTATTTCGTACATATCAGATCATTGGACCTTCAGCACAGGAAAGGGAAACTGCAATCTGAAAACTCGCCATGCTAACGATAGAATTCCTCTTTTCAATGGATACTCAAGGAATTTTGTGGCTTCAGGGACTCCTTCCAGCGTGTGACATAGGTATGATAGCAGAAACATTTTAAGGTATAGATTATAAAATCAAAGTGCTTTTACAACGAATCAGCTTTTGCCTTAAGAGGAGCGGAGTCTGTGCTGTGAATGGAGTAGTTTACTTGTAGTTGTTCATTCCATTGGCTTAGAGCTTTGTGCTTCAGATAATGGCACAGTATCTGAGACAGAGTGCTGATATTTGAAGTGGCAAATGAAGAGGCTCCTATTGATGTCACTGGGAGTAAGTCTCAAGCTGCTGGACTTGGAACTAGGGAGCTGATCAACTGCTGGGATATCGTTTCTACGAGGAGGCTGGACAGCTGCTGACGGAACCTTTGGAACAAAGCAAAGGCCGGGGAAGAAAAGCAGCTTTGTCAGATGAGCGGGAAAACTTGGATGTGGTTTGTAGTTTTCACAATACATGACACACATAGCAAGTGGGTGTGGAGGGAGACTGCTAGTTGGTGAATATGTGGTGCAGAGCCTGAGATATCAGATGCAATAGGATGGTTGGATCTGCGAGAAAGGAATCGAGTGGAAACTTGAATCCTCCCATCTGTCAATCACCTCCCATCTCACAGGCGAGGCTCAGTTTGGCAAGTTGAGACACTGTCACCTCGTGGATTTTAGGGTCAAAGGTCAAAGAAAATCAGTTAAAATTGTAATTATCCAACAGACAGCCTTCTTGTTGGCACAAGCCAAATGTGTCTAGAACTATTGAGTCACTCTTTTAGCCTCATTATGTCTGGCAGGGATCTGATAGGAGTGGAGCTTTCAGATCAGAATGACAGTGTTCCAGGCTGATATCAACCTTATTCTTTCCAGCAACCAACAGGCCCACTTTCCTTCCTAAATGCTCGTTGTTGTGTGAGTTTACACATATTCTTGAACTTCGGCAGCATTCATGTCTATGGTTTTGAGTTGAGCATCCACATTCTTCTCTGTGTCCTGGTTTAACCATGCCATGTGATATGGCATACACCTGACAAAGGGACGGATGCATCAAAGCAAACTGAATATCATTCAATCCATCAAGCCCACCCTGAGGTCATGAAATGATTCTCTTTGTCTCAAAATAACATGATATCAGGAGGGATATGCCTCACTGCCACATGTCTTGAATACGTCATTCTAGAATGACAATTTCTGCAGAAGAAATGGCCCGTCTAGAATCTACATTTCTTGTCAATTCCATTCCAGGTTGTTGTGCTGATGGTATCTGATCTGAATGGAGACGTAACACCTGTTCCCTGCTGCCACACCAAAGCATACATGTTGCGCTTTGACATTAGGCAGATTAAGTCAAGCCAGTATTTAAATTCAGGCCAGTTTTCTTTTAGCCATGTGGCACTGGTGCTAACTTTGTCATTGTCATTAAGCATGTGCGCAGAGAGGAAAAGTGGACTTTTTTTAAGCCACAAGCTCAATATGACTGTGTCTGCATGCTGCACACACAGACGCATCATGCTCACTGTACTGCGGCCTTTATTACACATACGTACTCGTCATCACACTGATGAATTAATCATATTTTTTCCAGCAAGCTTTCAATTAATTATTCATTCGTTACTGCCGTTGTTGTGGTGGTGCCACCCATAATAGCACAGACCAAAGCAAACATTGTCGGATTTCATCTGGAGATTTCACAGACAGAGGCTCGAGTATTAATATTTCACAGAAGTCTGCTATATTGAAGATTCCAATTCAGTTTGCAAGTTTGTTTTCATTTCGCTGCATGCCCTCCAGTATATTTGATACATTTTAATAAATTAAGATCTTAAAGAATTAGAGTTTGCTCAAAATGCTGCTCCAATTCCCTCGCTGAATTTCACTAAGGCGAGTTTTGTGTTCGGACTATATTATGATCTAACATGTTTTTATGTAGGTTTAACAGCTGAGGTTTAATATCCTCTTGATGACTTTGGTTCAATATTGCCAGGAGACAGATTCTGAGGCGGCTCAATAAAAAGTGAATAATAAAACAGCTTCTAGGACATCATACAGCTGCCTTCGTGGTTTTACTGTGGTGTGCATTCTTTTATCTCACACAGCTGCAAACTCTGCTGCAATAAATGTCACAGTCAAATATTAAATCAATCTCTCTGGTACTGTTTTATACAGGCTGGCTGCCAAAAACGTTTCATAACCACACATTTGATGTCATGTATGACTATGTGCTAAGAATACAGTAGCGGTGCTGCCCACCAAACTCGACTCCTGTGAGGAAAGAGATCCCACAGTGAAACTGACATGGATCTGACCTATATATGTGTGGGCAGCACGGAATCGATGAGCGCTATAAAGAAGTAATGTGCTTTGAAGAAGTTTAAAATTAGAAAGGTCTGTGGAGTTAAAGATTAGAAGTGAGAGAATGTCAAAATATCAACTGTCAGTCAGCTGGCACGCATGACTGACAGCAAAAGTCAGCTTGAAGCAGGTTAAAGACAACTGTTCAATCCAACAATATCTCATTCCTTACCATTTCCTTTTTGTGATTCTGAGACAGTAAAAATGATTTGAAGCACGGTGGTGATTAACAAAAAATCCACAGCATTATTGCACAAATTCAATGAAAAAATTAATCAATTAATAACAACTTGTGGTTTGGGCCTTTATAGAAATGCCCTGGTGAAGAAAAACTCCAAACCTTTGTTATACTAAATTTATTTCCAACATATATACATGTTGATCATACAAGAGCAAGGATCATCAATCTTTTTGAGACTGAAGACTGGGCACTGAGTAGTATGCAGGCTTACCGGACCTGTTTTAACTTCCGTATTAATAAAAGTGCATATTATTAGAAACGATAAGAAAAATGCTAATGATAGTATTAGTAATTGCAGTAGTAGTAATACTATGAGCAGGGACTGCTCACATATCAATGGTAATTATTCCCTATATTTTCAGAACGTGTGCCACATTTCAGAACATGCCTCATGGGTGCTGTAAGAGGTCCTTGCGGGCGCATGTGTGGTTACGCGTATACAGCTCTAGTGAATCCTGGCCTACAGTTAACATGATGTCACTGATGACATGATTCAACACGCAATATCGCCCCCTCTGACCCTGCCATGGTGCCATCGCTGTGATGGCATCGCAAATGATATCCATCTGATGCAGTCTCCACAGTGTTAGAAATGTGATGATGTCAGAGTGGGGTGTGTTAACTCATTTGAGTTAAGATCACCAAGCCCCCACTGCTTTTTGATTTTTCAACATGTTAGCAGTCGTTATTTCCTATGGGAATCTTTCCTTGCTCGAGGTAAATTGCCTTTCCACGCTCATCCTCATTATTTGAGGAGCAGTAGGCGGCTCAGTAAGATGCTCGGGGAGCAGTTAGTGGGATTCAGTGTCTTGTTCAAGGACACTTTGACACTGGCCTCTTTATGAGGACCGCCTGGGATCAAACCTGCACTGTCTGGATTCATGATGGTGGCTGTAACCTCCTCAGCCTCCAGTGATGCTTCTCAAGAGGTCCCAGTCCAGTGAAATCAGATGTGAATCAGGATGAACGCACAAAATGCACATATGGTTGTCTTCACTCATGGGGACTGGGTGTGTCTCACTTCAAACAACCATTTGGTTTTTCAGCCCTGTGCACTGACACATCAGGTAAAAACCATGCTGGTAAAAACTTCATTGGGACACATGATCACTACAGTCAGACGTGCCTCACATCCCACACTGTCACCCTCCCGAGGGAGAGGTCAAAATTGTTTAACATTCTTTATTGATCCCAGTGGGAAATTAGTCCCACAATCACTCCTGTTCAAAAATAAAAGGGTAGATAGAACAACCCATCAGCAACAAATTGTGGCTGTCAAAGCCTGCATGTTGATCTACCCAGACTTTGTTGCAGTCTTGATCTGAAAACAAGATTATGTGTATCATTTCATTTTTTCAAAGAGGAAATGCACCGCTGAATGTCTCTCGCCGGTGTACGAAATACTGAGAAAAAGACGGCTGTGTTCATACGAGGCCGTATTTGCAGCGAATGTTGCGCCATCCAAATGAAACACGCAGATCAACACCCTGTGGGAAACCCTGAAATCCTGTCAGGTTACTCAGTATCACCGACTGCGGAGAAAATCACATGATGGATTACTGGTGTGTAAGTGAATAAATCCCAATTTGGCAATTGATTAGGTCTTTCTAGACATGCAGCCCAGTGAAACTTTCAATACCAGGTTAAACACAAACCATATTGATTCCCAATGACGAAATAAGGGGTGGATTTAGAAGAATCAGCTGTGAGCTGCTGCCTGCAGAATCCTCAATTTTTGCATCAGAATTTCAAATAATATATTTGTAAACACGTGTGTGTTTACACACATGCACGGATGTGTACGCATATTTGCGTCATATACAGTGCACACACATAAGTTATATTTCCTTTTAATTTTTTTGCACTGAGTCTGCAAAAAGCTTGTGAGAACTACGTGACACGTGAACATTTGTGGAATTCATCGGTAATAATACTCCACACGTTTTATTTGCTCTGTGAGCGGGTTCGGTTGGATTCCCCATCAGCTCGGTGCGTTCTCAAGAAAGAAGTGAATCACACTCGACGA
>OMPJ01012210.1:0-19921 GCA_900312935.1 Carapus acus
GTAAGGAGTGGACCGTAATAATAAAGAGAAAACTTACCCTCTGTTTCCTCGCCCGACTCCGAGATGACCACTTTACAGTCTCCGCCTGCTCCGCCTTATCTGGCTGCCCTTATCTATACCGTCTCCTAACAGTCTCAGAATACGTCTTACAGGCGGCTGGAAAACAAGTTGTATGAATAAATACATCCTCTCAAGGAGCAAGTAAGCAGAAAATAGCGAACGTTTCTTACAGGCAATATTGTCGTTGTCAGTATCCTGCACAGCAGAACTTGAAGCTAATGTGGACACTAAAAATAAGGTCACGGCCTCGTTGTGTGGCGAGGTCAGTCTGTGAAAAGAAAATGTGTAGTGAGAGTATCTATTTGTTTATGGCCTGTTTCATATGCAGCAGAATGAACGCATATTCTTTGAATCTTACCCTTGTTCTGGATTGTAGCGCCAATGACTCGTCTCAGAATTGTGAAGACGGCAAACTGCAACCTGTAAATACACGTGTGTAAAGACACATTGTTATAAAGCAACTTACACTGGTTCAGGCTACTTTTAGCTTGGGCTACTTAAAGAGAGCTTTACTTTCAGGCTACTTTTAGCTTAGCAAGCAGACACTGAATGTATTCTTACCGCCAATTTAGGGTTGTGTACCCGTCTTCTCTTAGGCTTGGGGTCCTCTTGTCTGCTCTTCTCAAGAGCGGCCATTATCCTTGCCTTCATGGCCATTGTCCATTCCTCCATGGCCATTATCATTTCCATCTTAGCGTCCGCGTTGGCATAAGACGAAGACATCTGCCAAGAGCCCACTGATGGCGGTCAAAAAAGTTTTCTCGACAGACTGCGGACTTGGAGTGTCCACGAAAAGGAGTTGTGGGGGAGGTGAAATTGAGACGACGTCCAGCCATTGTAGTAGGCAAATGTAGTCAAAAGAGAAAACAAACTCGAAGAAACACATGATTCACACCTTACAGGTTACTCCCGCAGGTTACTCCCGTGTGTTAGTCCGCACAATGACCATGGCACATGATTGGATGAGGACCCGAAGTCTCGTCAGCTCCTCCAATCACAGGAGTGTATTGTGATGCCGAAGAACTCGCCAGATGTGCTCGCATGTCTTAGATATAAACAAATGGTTTGCCATAGAAATCTGAGTGAATGATGGAAGTCCCAAAATTCAAGACAAGACCTCGGCACATTTGTGAACATTGTGACACAGCACAAAGCCACACGCAGTATTATGACCACAAAAAGCGATTTTTTTTTAAAGACGGAGTTTGGAGGAAAGGGGGCAAAAGAGCTAGGACAGTAAACGTATCGAGCCTGCTGTGTATCGAGCCGGCTTATCAACAACAGACACAATGACACGTGGTTTGACTTTGTGCAGGCTTGTAACATACTGTGTTCCAGAGTCATATCCATCAATAGACTGGAAGAAGCAGATGGATACCTGCAGACATTTCTCTCTAAATTGTCAAACTGTTTGGCCCATTGCACTGCACCCCCAGCATGCATCTACATCTTCATTTGAAAGACTGCATGTTGGATTATGGACCTTTATTGTTTTTGGTGTTTTTTATTTGAGCGTTTTAATGGCATACTGGGAAAGTTTAACAATAACAATAGGGCAATTGAAGTCCAGATTATGAGGCAGTTTCAGCAGAGCCAACTGCTTCATATGCCATGGACATGTGAATATGGTGCTGAATTTGCCAGTATTTTAGGAAGACAAATGGTTGGGACTTTGGCATGCAATGACACAGCTGATATGCTATATGTGAAGGACAGTGCTTTGGTGTCAGCAGAAAGACTTCTCTTTTAAAACTGTACAGTGGTGCCTTGGTTTCCCTTCCACATGACAGTCTTGGAGGAGCCTGACAGACATGCAATGTTGACTATGTATCAGCAGATGTACCCTTGTGTCAATGATGTAGACAATTTTGCCACGACATGCAAACAGGTAACATATCTGAATGTAACATACTCAGTCGATGGGTGTAGAGCAGAAAGCTCTGCATATATATATGCTCGATGGTGTGGAAACACTAACAGTTTTGAGGACCCTGTCCTTGACCCTCGAGCAGAACCATGACCAGCCATTATCTAGCAGTTTGTAGTGGTTAATTTTGTGTCCAAAGGTACTGCATTCAAACATGTTCTAGCCCAAGTTTCCTGGCTTCATCCTCACACAGACAGACATTTTTATGGAAAGCCAGTAGAAGTTTGGTACTTGCAGGGAACAGACACTTCATACCCAGCATCATGTCTGCCTGTGGAGCGCATTGCTTGGAGATGTGTGGTCAACACATCTACTGTGCAGCTAAGCAAGACCAAAGAAAAGGTCACTGTGATGCACTGTGATTGAACTGTTTGTTTTTTTTTTTGTCAAACAGTTGAAAAAATGATTTAAATAAATGGTTGTGTCTCTCTTTTTTACTTATGATTGTAGTAGATTTTGTTAAACCTGTTTAGATGATAGTTTAAGTCAATTTGTTTTTTCTCTAAGTATGTTTCTTTTAAAATAGTGTTTGTTTGTTTTTCATATGGGCCTAATACACCAGCGTACTTCTCAGCATTGATAAAATATGTCAAGATTCAAATGCATAAAAGCTTTTTATTTAATGTTTTAAATTGATGGTGACTTTTATAAACATTAAAATGAAGTTATTACTTGTAGGAAAAAGTTTGGTAAAACACCCCCCTGCTATCCTGCTACACTGATTTTCACTTGTATACCAGTGCAAATCAGCTCACAGCATGATTATTTGCATGTTAAAGCCTCCCCTTGAATTAGGGAGAGGGGGGTGATGGGAGGGGGGACTGCCTGTGACAATTCCTGGCAGTTTGGGTGTTTTCCTGCTAATTGTCCTGTGCTGCTGCAAACCTGAGTCTCACGACAGTTTACAGTGTCGACCACTGTCGAAAATCCCACTTTTCATGCAGTGAGAGTGCTTGAGGGATCATGGGAGTTTGCCCAACCAGTCCACATTTGCTTTGTGGACTTGGAGAGGGCATTCGACAGGGTCCTTCGCGGTGCTCTGTCGGGGGTGCTCCGGGAGTATGGAGTTCATGGCCCCTTATTATGGGCTGTGCGGTCTCTATACGACTTGAGCAGTTGGCTGTTGAGCTGTTGGCACCCTCAGACCAGGACCTCCAACGTGCTGGGGTGGTTTGAAAATCAATACCTCTAAATCTGAGGCCATGGTTCTTGACCGATGAAGGGTGGTTAGCACCCTCTGGATCGGAGACTAGATCCTGCCTCAAGTGGAGGAGTTTAAGTATCTTGGGGTCCTGTTCACGAGTGAGGGTAGAATAGAACGGGAGATCGACCGACGGATCGGTGCTGCAGCGACATGCGGTTGATGTACTGTTTTGTCGTGTTAAAGAGGGAGCTGAGCCGGAAGGCAAAGCTCTCGATTTACCGGTCGATTTACGTTCCTACCCTCACCTATGATCATGAACTTTGGGTCATGACGGAAAGGACAAGATCTCGGGTACATGCGGCCGAAATGAGTTTCCTCCGCAGGGTGGCTACGGGATAGGGTGAGGAGTTCTGTCACCTGGGAGGAGCTCAAAGTAGAGCTGCTCCTCCTCCACATCGAGAGGAGCCAGCTGAGGTGGTTCGGGCATCTACACCGGATGCCTCTTGGAGGCCTTCCTAGGGAGGTATTTCAGGCATATCCGACTGGGATGAGGCCATGAGGAAGACCCAGGACGCGCTGGAGGGACAATGTCTCCCAGCTGGCCTGGGAACGCCTTGGGGTCCTCCCAGAGGAGCTGGAAGAGGTGTCTAGGGAGAGGGAAGTCTAGGCTTCCCTTCTTTGACTGCTGCCCCCGCAACCCGGCCCCGGATAAGCGGCAGAAAATGGATGGATGGATGGATATTTTCTGGTCTATAAGGCACTCAGGAGTATAAGTTGCACCAGCCAATAAAGTACAAAAATGAACAAAAAAACATGTAAAAGTCTATAGTATAAAAGACAGAGTATAACAGTCTCATTTTTGGGGAAGTGAATTATACAAAATCTGAGACAAAGAACGGCAAATTTCATCTTTAGCAGCATGTCATTCATAACAATAGAATAGAGAAAAGCTGGCTGAATAGGTGTGTAACACATTAACATAACACGCTGATGGTTATTCAGCTACATGAGGTTTACACAATGAAGTGAATATGTGTGTGGTATGAATGAAGGAATGAACGAGTTTATTTAAAAGGACAACATGTAGTACCATAAATCACTGCCATTTCACAAACAACAACAACATGATGGTTACATCAGATTTAGCAGGAGTGCTATTTTCCATCCGTAGTGCTTAATTGGGGGCAGTCCTTATTTGGGGGCAAATATTTTTCTTTTATTACTTTTCCCCCACAGCATTGAATTTTTAAATTGTTAAGAGGTTAAGAGGTATAAAATACTGTAGAAACATTAAAACATACAAACGTATAAACATACAACATACAAACATACAGAATAAATATGATAATAAAATCAAGGTGCCTTGCGCACGTCTTCAGCTAGCTTTTGGATCATGACTTTTAAGATGAAGGTTAAAAACCTAAATTAGTCAGCAGGTGCATCTTGGTCTGTCTGGTGAAATATTTAACATTTACGCAAGTTTTTAGGTGTGGGGGCAGTTCATTCCATTCTTTCATTGCTACGTATCCGAAGCCGTTTTGTGCAAAAGCGTTTTTTTGTTTTTGGGATGGTACATTTTACCTGTCATGCTGTTCTGGTTGTTTGTTCTGTAAGTTCAGAGGCAGGCTTGACAAACTCTTTGAGTGGGGGTGGTTTAGTATTTAGAAATGCGGATCAGGTTTGATATTTTTGATAGGTGGCTAATGCCCAGGAGCTCATGTTCTTTGAAAAGGGGACAGATGTGATAGGATATAGGCTCTTTAGCAAGTATCTTTGTTGCTTCCTTGTGCACTGATTTTAGGGGTGTTATAGTTGTTATGCCTGCCTGGGACCAACTTAATATACAATACTTGAAACGGGATAGTATCATGGCATGATAAAATGTTATTGCTGCCTCTGGAGATGGAGAGTTCTTACATATTTGAAAGTGTCCAGGCTATATTTGATGCTGTATGCCATTTTCTTGATGTGTCTACGGAAGTTTAGGTTGGAGTCACGGATAACATCAAGCGACAATATTTTTGGGGGACTACTTTG
Source organism: Carapus acus (assembly GCA_900312935.1). Classification (NCBI taxonomy): domain Eukaryota; kingdom Metazoa; phylum Chordata; class Actinopteri; order Ophidiiformes; family Carapidae; genus Carapus; species Carapus acus. The sequence goes on from OMPJ01012210.1 coordinate 5,169, forward strand.
GCTGCGACATGCCATGCTGAACCCCTGAGACTGACTCATCGAACCCCTGGGGTTCGATCGAACCCAGGTTAAGAACCACCGATTTAGCGCTAGGCGGATAGAGTCTAGCCATGTTGTGATCTTGTCCATCGCCTCGGTAAGGATTTCTGCTACAGTAGTTGCATCTCTGCTGTATGTGTACACGACCATGTCGTCCGCGCACTTCTGGATGTTAACATCGGTAGAGACTGAGGGCCGGTCATTGATGTACAGGCTTAAAAGCAATGGCCCTAATTTTGATCCCTGCGGGACGCTGGTGTGGGTTTCTGCTACTGCTTACCTTGCGTCATTAATTTGTACACATTGCATGCGCGCGGACAGGTATGATCTGAACCAGCCAATGACATCCGAGGCCAGGTTGAATTGTGCTACTTTGGCTAGAGGGACGCTATGGTTAATGATGTTGAATGCCTTTATTAGGTCCAGGAAGACCGTACCTACGACGCCTCCCTGGTCAAGGCTCAATTTGATTTGTTCTATTAGGTATGCTAACGCAACATATATTCAGATAACTAAACCATCAAAAAACAAGCTCATACGTTTACCAAATAATAATAATTCAAGCTTTATTGTCATATGCACAGTATATAGAAAAAACTTTCCCTGCTCAATGAAATTCTTACATAGAGAACAATGCAGGTAGGCGTGTCGGCATTAGGGGTCTTACCTGAGGACCCTTACTGGATGTTCGCCCTGACTGGGGTGCGAACTCCTGTCTCCCGCGTCACAGTCAGTGGTCTTAACCACTGCACTATTCTGAACAACTCCACAAACTGCGAAAGTAGATGAAGCACTGCTTTCTCTTCAGCACAAAAGAGGAAGTGGCACTTCAATTATCGTAATTCCTGCAGTCTCCGTAATGTTGAAATTTAAGTGGTACAGGAAGTGGTAGTGGTACACAAGCTGAGAGTACCCTTGCACGGTTGTCAGTGGGAAAATAATGAACACGCGGAATTATATATTTTAATATTTTCACTTATATGGCGCATCCGAGTATCAGTCGCACACTTTTAGTCTAACTGCTTCTATCACCAAGCACTGCAGTCACACCTCCTCAACCCATGTCACCCTGCTTGCACTCAATTCTTCACTTTTTTGAATGGTTGACCAAAGGTGTTTCAAGTCCGCCCTCCTCAATATCTCCACTCCTTGCAACTTCACCTGTCCAATCCTGACATCGTCATATAAAACCACAGTTTTTCTCTTGGTACCCTGTCATATTCTTTGTCTAGGTTAACAAAGACACAATGCATCTTCTTCTTACCTTCTCTGCACTCCTCCATGAGCACTCTTGAAACCAAAATGGCATCAGTAGTACTCTTTTATGGCATGAAGCCTGCTCCAATGATCAATCTCTCACCTCTGGGGACACTGTCCACAACTTCATCCAACTTACATCAGATATCCTCCCTGTCCTCAGCCATGTATCCAATCTGAGGGGCGTACACACTAACAACATTCAACATTACTCCTTAGATTTTTAGCCTCTTGCTCCATAGCCTGTCCATGACTCTCCTCATTGTGGTCACTCCCAAGTGTACCTTGTTCCATGTTCCAACTACACCATAGTGGAACAGTTGTCATCCCTATCCAATGCTCCTGGCCTTGCAACTTTTTTATCTGGTCTCCTGAACACACAACATTCTGCCACCAACATCCTGTCTACCTTTATTGTCTCAATATCAGCTGTCCTTGTCCCTAAATTTTCCTACCCTCCCTTCTGTACTACTTCATACTGTTATTTCCACATTAATCCTTCCACTGCCTCCAAACTTGCAGACCTCCTCTCCTCCTCTGTATGGCCAACAGTAATATATTATCTACCGGGACCCTGTTGACCAACAGCACCAGAGACGGACGTTTTTATGCAATGCCACAACTGGTGCGGTATGAAAGGTGCGGTATTATTTGTGACCTGTATATTCATTGGTCACACATTATTTACTTCAGAACCCAACATGACCCAACCCTCTCCATTTACTTGGGCGCTCGGGATCAGCACAAGAGCTACACCACACTTGTTAGTGTTAGTGTTAGTGGTTTAATTATTCCTGGACTGCTTACCTGTTATCAACCAGACCTGCCTCCGACCATCGCTTCCCGTCTCAGCCCCGAAAGACCAACCAGCCCTCTGTCCTCGACTAAAAGTTTTGCCTGCCTGACTTCTGTTTCTCATCTGCCTGTGGCTGGTTGGCTCTCTGCCTGTTCCTGTTCAGCCAAAGACCCCCTCGCCCGCTTCACCTTGCCGCTCACCTCCTTTGGAGCCGTCAGACTTGCCAACTCCGTCTCAAGGTCCAGATCTACACCCCTGCCCCTCTGTTCAGCAAGACCTCAATCATCAGTGAGTCCTGTGTTTACCCCTACATTCGTTGAGCCAGCTGAGAACTGTTGAACCCTCACCTGCAAAATAAAGACTGTTATTCCAAGAAACCTGGTTCATTTGTGCTGCCACTGGGTCCACTCCACACTTTTTTCAAAAAGTGCTGGAGAGTCAGGCATGAGAGCTGCAACAATCTGGGAGCGAGTGAACGGAGTGAGCTACATATGTACTGCCTTGGTAGGAGAAGGTGAGCAGGTGACAGCGGCAGGTGGAAGCAGTTGAGCTGATGAGGGGTGTGGCTGAGCAGGAGTGGAGCAGAGTGGACTGTGACAAGAATTGCAACTTTACTATATATGTTTCCTTTTTTTAGCAATGTTTCCTTTTTTTACATACATGGTAAATGATGAGGTGCAAATACAAACATGCAAATACACACATACAGGTCATTACCAACAGGATGCTATGCCATTTGGGAGTGGTCCAGAATGAAAGGGGCTCCAGTGGAGGCAGTGACCCTGCGCAGTGGTTGGGGTTCGGTGTCTTACTCAAGGACATCTTGGCAGCAGTCAGGAGACAAACTGAAATCCCCTCAGCAGACTCCAGTGCTCTTTCCTTGAGCGCTGAGCCACTGCTGCCTAAGTGTCAGGCTAACCGTTTAACGAGTGTAATGCTGTCAAACAGGCTTTCTAATCACACTTTTAAGACACAGTGATTTGAAAACACAAAGGTCTCCACTTTTAAACCGTAATCAACTTTTCAAAATTCTCCATGACAATTTTATCATCCCTGTACATAGAATCATTTTCAATATATATACAGAGGAATATAAACACACAATATATACATCATGAATATTGGTGTAAATAAAATAGAAAAAGCAGCGCTGATGGGGTTGGATTGTCTAAAGCTAACCGGAATAAATGTGAATGCTTAAATCTAAATGCTTAACACTGACTGCAGGGTTAAGCATTTTCTGTAAAGTTCTATTCTAATACTGTTGAGGTGACTTATGGCAGCTTGGTAAAAGCTGTTCTTAAGTTTGGTAGTCCTAGATTTCATTGCCCTAAAACGCCTGCCTGAGGGCAGATGTTAAAACAGTCGATGTACCAGGTGTGACGGGTCCTGGGGGATCCTTTTTGCATTTCTCCTGCAATCGGAACTGTAGAGTTCTTGCAGTGAGAGGAGAGGGCTGCCAATAATCCTCTGGGCGGTCTGGATGACCCTCTAGAGTTCCTTCCTCTACGCTACTGCGCTGTTGGAGAACCATGCACAGAGGCAGTAGGTGAGGATTCTCTCTACCATGCAGCGATAGAGGGATTTCAGAAGTTTCCCTGAGATGTTATATTCCCTGAGAACCCTCAGGAAATAGAGTCTCTTCTGAGCCCTCTTCACCAGTCCAGTAGTGTGCAGTCCCCAGGTCAGATCCTCCCTGATGTTGACTCCCAGGAATCGGAAATCAGAGACCCTCTCCACACAGTTCCCATCAATCAGAGGAGGCATGAAGTTGTGGGTGCTCCTCCTGAAATCAACAACGAGCTCCTTGGTTTTGTCCATGTTCAGGAGCAGGTTGTTGTTTCGGCACCATTCTGACAGCCGCTCCACTTCATCCCTGTAGGCTGACTCATCATCTCCAGTGATGAGCCCCACTACTGTGGTGTCATCACCAAACTTGATGATAGTGTTGCTGTGATGGGTGGAGATGCAGTCATGGGTGTAGAGGGTGTAGAGTAGGAGACTCAGGACACAACCCTTAGGTGAACCTTTGCTGAGGCGGATGGCTGTGGAGAGGTGCCGGCCTACTCTGACCCTCTGGGTGGGCTGGGAGAGGAAGTCCTTGATCTAAAGGCAGGTGGAGTACGGGAGACCTATGTCCAACAGTTTGGACACCAGCTTGTGGGGGAGGATGGTGTTGAAGGCAGAGCTGAAGTCTATGAAGCGCTCCTCTGCTGTTCCAGATGAGAAAGAACAGCATGGAGCGCCGTTGCCACTGCGCCTTCAGTAGACCTGTTTGCTCTGTAGGCAAACTGGTGTGGATCAAACGTGGGCCGGATGAATGACCTGATGTGCTTTTTGACAAGCTTCTCAAAGAACTCCATCACCATAGGGGTCAGTGCAACTGGTCTGAAGTCAGTAAGACTGCCGGTGGATAATTTTTTTGGCAGAGACACAATCGTGGAAGACTTCAGACAGGGTGGGACCATGGACTTGCGCAGAGACTGGTTAAAGATCCTGGTCAGAACTCCAGCCACAGTCCTCTGTACAGTCCTTAAACACACGTCCGGGAATGCCATCCGGTCCCGCTGCCTCGCGAGAGTTGATGGTCCGCAGTGTGCGTCTCACCTCTTGCTCTTCTACCCTGAAAGTGAAGTTGTTGGTCATATGATGGGTCTGTGGGATTCTACCTCGAACCAAGCAAAGTGCCAGGGCTGCATCGCCTCCCACAGCAACATGGTCGGTCCTGTAGTTGGTGATGTGCCGGACACCCAACTATACCTGCCTGTTGTCGATGCTTTCCAGGTGGTCCTCAATATTTTTTTTGTACTCCAAATTGGCCTCTGGGATTCCCCGTTTCAGGTTGGCACGAGCTGTGCTGTAGAGGGCTGCGTCGCCAGACCTAAAAGCAGTGCTCCTCTCCTTCAGAAGCTTCTGGCCTCGCTGGTCATCCAGGGCTTCTGATTGGGGAAGACTCTTGATACACTAAATATACTGAATACTCTAAATACACTGCTCAATAAATAAATAAGTAAATAAATGAATGAATCAATGAATAAATGAATCGATGAATGGATGGATGAAACACCAAAACAACACAATGTAACTCCAAGTCAATCACACCTCTGTTAAAATCAACTTTTCCAGCAGTATATCATTTACTCTTTACTCCAGGCCACAGAGTAAAATATGTTAATCCCTATGCTCAGCATGTTCAGATGCTCACAGAAAGCACAGGACTTTGCTGTAAACTCTCTCTTCCCCAGCAGCATCAGCAAGCAGCAGCCACACTAATACTGGTTATTTTTCTCCTCTCTCTTTTCCCCATCAATCAAATTATCCTCCATATTCAGGTGCATTTGGTGTGATGAGCTCAAATTGAAAAGTCTGAACTGCGTATAATAAGCCAATGCATATTTCATTCCTGATCATTGTGATGAAAATAGCTTGTGCAGCTGAGACCTAAGCAACAATCTGATGTTATTTCCCAGAATGCATGGTGACATAAACAACACTTGTGGTTTATGAGTGAATTTTCTCATGAAAATTTTTAGCATTTTAGTAAAAACAAAAGTATACAATTTTTTAATTTTTTTTTTTATTTTTGTATGTGGTATGTCAAACAAGACCTATTTTCCAGTGTAGTCGGGCTGTAACGTCCAGATCCAAGTCAAACCGCAGCTATGCACTTTGATACACAAACACCTGCACACATGGAAAAATCTAATTGAATTGTATTTCTGTGTATATGTATATGTACGTGGACATATAAAGCTGTGAGGCTACTGCATGTGCTTGTAATGTGAATAGACCAGGCTTCTTATGCAAGGCGATGCAGTGCCATATGCTTGAGAAAGATACTGAAGCCCCCCCTGCCTAGAGCACTCTGATCTGGTGGTAGGTGTCTGTCAGCCCCCCGCCACTTGCCTCTCACTCGTGCTGAACGTGTGATAAGTTTTCAGGTATTTACCCTCCCACCCTGCTTGTGTGTGTATTCATTACAGATACGACTTCATCGAAATCCATGATGGATTTACTGACTCAGCTGATGTGCTGGGTCGCCACTGCAGCAACATTGCCCCTGGCCCCATCATCTCCTCTGGCCCTGGCCTCCAGATTCGATTTGTGTCAGACTACGCTCATCAGGGGGCAGGCTTCTCCCTGCGCTATGAAATCCTCAAAACTGGTTTGTACATAGATTTTTCTGTGTGTGTACATTCTGCTCAGAATAAGTTGTGCATCAGGTGATGTTGGTAGGTAGGTAGGGAGTTACTTTATTGATCCGTTAATTTTGCGATCCAGGAAATAAAAGGTCTAAGCAGCTCAGGGTAATATAGAGGGTAGAAGATACTAAAAACTTTGCAGTATGTAATAGGCAGTTAGAAGGGACTAACAACAATATACAATATACACATACTAAGGAAATACCTAACCAACAATATGCAATCAACAACATTGTTTTACATCAACATTTTCTGATAATGAACGTCGGTGTGGTACTGTGGAGATGATGTCTGTTGCCTGGATCAGGGGTGTTGTCTGTTGCATTATGGAGAGGGGTGGAGGGGGAGGAGGGGTTCGTAGTGTGTTGCATTGTGGGTGGGGAGGGGAAAGTTGTGTGGTGCATGGGGCAATGTGTGTATCAGTGGATGGATGTTGTAAATTCAGAGCTGTGTGTACGTGAGCCACAGTCAGTGAAACAAAATATGTTATCCTACAATGCACTGATCTACTGTTGCGTCCATCACTTCCCCTCCCAAAATCCTTGTCCACCCCTCCTCTCCTCCTCTTGTTTATGTCGGATTATGTAGATTTTTGTGCATGGGGTCTGTACTCTATTGCATATAAAAATGAGGTCCTCATGTCTTCCTGTCTAGTGTGTCATTCCTTTTTTGCATTCCCCATCATGTTGTTAGTGGTCCCCACCATGTTGTGCCTGTACCTTCTTTACACAGGCATATACAGTATATACTCCATTTCCTGATGTGTTTGGACAGGTTGGTTGATTGTATGGAACACGTAGGGATCCCTATAGCTGGGGTCACTAAGCTTTTTGAAGCTGAGGGCAACTTCATGGGTACCGAGTCATACAAAGGGCTACCAGTTTGACACTGTCTTCTGAAATAACAAAATCTCTCAATTTGTGCTAAATTATACATTATTGATAATGATTAATGATACTCATGTAACCCAGGTGAGAAGCATCTCGAGTCTCGTGTTAAAATGCGTAGTGCTCGCTGGCACGTCAAAACGAACTGGCCTAATGATGCCGGTAGGTAAACAGTGCGAGAGATGGGGACCAATAGAAGAGCAGGATCTTATGGAGGCGACTCGCATCAGAAGAGATAACCAGTGGGAGAGCAGAATCTTGTGCCATGTTCGAGGCTGCCCGTAACTGGTAACTTTCGAGTGTGAGATTCACGAGTCACGACTTCAAACCGTTCCAGACACCACCATCTGCTGTTGGTTCATAATTTTTGACAAAAAAAAAATACACTGCGTGACGTCAAACGCGGAAGTTAGAGTACTTGAGAACTATCGAGTTCAAAGTCGTGAGTTCACAGGTTTGGTTGTAGCCTGCCAATTTTGAACTGAAAAATTAAGAGTTATGCTTGAATGCGGCATCATGGAGTATACAGTCGAACACAAGTGCAGCGGCGTGCTAATTTAAAAAATTTTGCTGACTGCGATCTTGTTTCGTTTCGCTTCAGTCATGAGTCATTTCTCGTAATATTGGTTGGAAAATTCTTTGAATGCCGTTTCGTAAAATGATTTTTTTGTATAGTGGGGCTTTCGTATCTCGGGGTACCACTGTATTTGGGTTTTTGTATTTGCCGACTCTGAGATGTGTCTGTAAAATCTGAATTGAGCGATTTGATAATTGTGTATATTGAAAGAAACAAGCCAACTCATCATGGTAATATCTCGACTAGTCTTTCATTGCATACACTTTCACTCTATTTTGTTGGTTTGTTATTTCACTATGTGTTAAATACTCTGCCTGGCCAAAAAAAAAGTCACCACCAAGAAAGGTCATACACTCTAATATTTGGTTGGACTGCCTTTTAGCTTTGATTACGTCACACATTTGCTGTGGCATTGTTTTGATAAACTTCTGCATTGTCACAAGATTTATGTCTATCCAGTGTCTCATTAATTTTTCAAGATCTTGCATTGATGATGGTAGAGTCTGACCGCTGCGGAAAACCTTCTCCACCACATACCAAAGTTTTGTCAATAGGGTTAAGGTCTGGACTCTGTGGTGGCCAATCTATGTGTGTAAATGTTGTGTCATGCTCCCTAAGCCAGTCTGTCACAGTTTGAGCCAGATGAATCCTGGCATTGACATCTTGGATTATGCCCGTGCCATTAGGGAAGAAAAAAATTGATTGATGGTATAACCTGGTCATTCAGTCTATTCAGATGGTCATCTGATGTCCTTCTTTAAGCACATTCTATTGCTGAACCTAGACTATACTGTGCTGCGATACTGTGTTGCTATAGCAGCTGCAGCAACCCAGATCATAACACTGCCCCCACAGGCTTGTACAGCAGGCGCTAGGCTTCTTCCATTGCTCCAGAGTCCAATCTCTATGCTCCCTAGCAAATGAAGCCTTTTTTTCCAGTTAGCCTCACAGATTAGTGGTTTTAAGGCTACAAAGCTGTTCAGTGCCAATCCCTCGAGTTCCCTTCGCATTGTGCGTGAGGATATCCTCTTACTTTCACTCAAACATTCAATTTCAATTCAAACATTGCCCCGAGTTCTACTGTTGTTTTTCTTTGATTTGATCTCACCAAACGTTTGAGTGATCGCTCTCTCTGCTTGACCAACATCAAACAGACCAACATCTTTTCCACAACCACGGGATGTGTCTTTCAACATAGTTGTTTAGGAAACGAGAAGCGACTAATTTGGAACAGTTGGGGTTGAATAACTTGTTGCCAGCTGAGAGATAATTGCCCAAGCAGTAATTATCCAATAGGAGGCTCATACCAATTTGCTCAGTTAAATCCAGGTGGCGACTTTTTTTTTTTTTTGGCCGGGCAGTGTATACTGTATGCCTTCCTGTCTGCTCCCTCCTGTAGACGTTCGTGGTACTTCTGTTCATTTGCCTTACTAGCCCATTTGATACAGTTTCATCTCATTCTAACATTTCAAAGTGGCCTATTTATGTCATCACTGTAACCCAGGTGCTACATTCATTTATGTGAAGACACTGATCACATTTATTCATACAATTATCAACAATGACAACAAGATGGGAAATGGATATCAGCATTCAGTGCTTTATTTCTATCAGTCTCAGTAACTGCAAAATTTTCTGATGATTACATGCATATTGCATATATTTAAAAGGAAAAATGTTCCATTTCCAGTAACCACTGTCAAGCATTTTTAACAAATATGAAATGTTTTGCACCATGTTTCAAAAAATGATCTATTATGTAATGTTGAAGAAATTCAACTTCATGTTTTTAGATTCTTTTAGAGAATCTTGTCACATTTTGAACTAATGACCAAATCTACAGCATTTTCGGATAAAATCCGAAATACCAATCGCTGCGCTGTACTGCTGCTGTCCACTGAATCGTCCCACTGCATGCCAAACCACCTGCACTGCACCAGATTGCGGTCCAGCTGATTGGTCAAGTCACCAGAGGTGAGATCGGTTCCATTTCCCTCGTTTTGAAGTACAGTGTTAGCAACTATCATCATTGCTTCCTGGACAACTTCTCCGTCTGAAAATGCCCCTATCTTCTTGATCAGAAAAATCTATTGGAAACATGAATTGGTTGGCGAGCCATGGGCCTCGATTTAGAACTATGGTTATTGCGGATAGTCACCCAGCTAGCTTGTCTTCCCGACTGCCCGGGACCCACTGGAGCTGCTGGGGGTCTAACATGAGCTAAATGGAGACTGACCGCAACAACTGTCGGACGACTGTGGTGTGCCGTGAGATTTTTCTGATGTTAAATGCGCCATGGATGCACAAGGTTGCAGAACACTGGAGTAGACAATCTAACGGCTGACTATCAGTTGTGCTGAGCTGAGTCCCTAACTCACTTATCCTGGCCTCTAACACTACAAATAAACTACATTTGGTACTTGCAACATTATCGTTAAAGGTGGCAGAGGAGTAACTAAACATATGACACACTGAGCAAGACGGAGTGGGTGCAGAGAAGGAGGTTGTAGAGAGAGAAGTCATCGCTTATTAATAAGGTTAGCCTTAGTAAGTAAGCAGTAGAGGACTATCTTCAAGACGAGAGCTACAAATTCTACAGCAAATGTCCCTCTGACAAACTGGTGAAACAACCTTTTGCGCTGTTTCGCTGGCTTTGCTGGCTCAGAGCACTCCAGATTAGTGGCTACTTCCTGCGCTGCCGGAGGTGGAATCTGAAAGATATATCACCACTAGGCTGAAAATTTTCCTTTTTGGGTAAGCATATAGTCAGACTAAGCTATGCTGCAGTTGTTAGACCGCTGGGGGATTTCTCCTGATACACTGAGCATTTCTCTCCTCTCCTCTTGATAGACTTTGACTGCTTACATGCTGAGGAGCATTACCTGCTCCATCTTTCAGAGCGCCTTGAGATAACTTCTGTTGTGATCTGGCACTATAAAGATTAAATTGACTCAACGTCCTCTCTCTTACCTGCATCCATGTCTTGTTAATGCATCTTACTAATTGGCCTTCTTCCCGGGAGTCATGTATCTTGCGCTATATCAACCTGCAGACTGCAACTGGAACACGACCAGTGATGACAGACCTCCAAACATCTGGGTCCTGCTCCTGATTGAAATGTTGTGCATTTGCTGCTGCCTCTATCTCTCTTCCTCTCTCTTTCAACCTACTGGTCAAGGCATATGGCCGCCCACTGGCAGCCTGGCGTGCTCAAGGTTTTGGTTTGTTGAAAGGGAGTTAAAAGGGAGATACAGTATGTTGGGCCTCTGTCTTTAGTCCCATAGAATTTGAGTGTTTAAATGTTATGGAACCTTACCTGCTCCATCCTGCAGAGGGCCTTCAGATAATTTATGTTCTGAATTTGGACTTTCATATTTCGATTTTGGGACTTCATAGGTGACTTTGCTTTTATCATCCTTTAATATGACCTTGTTTTGATATTGGAGATTTAAGTATCTACTGTAAGTGTGTTGTCTTACCAAGCTGCTGGCCACAGACTTTTGCAAATCATGTTAATCTTGTACAGCATGTTTCAGGACCAACACATGAACACAGGTCTACTCTTGTTATTGTTTCAACATCTATTTTTACTCGCCTCTCCCTTGTTGTATGCTGTTGGAAGAGTTCTATTCTTTATGCATATTATAGAGTGATTTTCCATGATTGTCATATATTGTCACATATTGTCATATAGTGTGAGAAACTTAATCATTGAAATCCTTTGCGAACACATATCCTTGTTTAGCCATGTAAATTACCAGTGCACCTAGATAAGATACCGGATGTCTCTTGGGTCATGATGCTCCAAATTGAAGATGCAAGACACTGTATACACGGTTTTCTTTTCTGTTGAATCATGAAAACAATGTAACCCCAGTGATTACAAAGTAACAATAAAACAATGGAGGTCAGCAAGAGCACTGAGAGAGCGTTGTGAACGGACTGAAATTGGGTGTTTACCTCCGTGCATTCTCGCCTCACGAGTAAAAGGAACACTACCTGTTGTGTCATTCTGTATTGATCAGGGTTTAACCCTGACAATGCCTAGATCTAGAATTCCTGCGTGACAAGAACTGCAAAAGCTCCTAAGACCTTGCTCCTTTGGGAAGTTGCCACATCCAATGCACTTTTTCCATCAATCCATCCATTTTCTTCCGCTTATCCGAGGTCGGGTTACGGGGGCAACAGTCTCAGAAGGGAAGCCCAGACTAAACTCTCCCCAAACACCTCCTCCAGCCCCTTTAGGAGGAGGCCATGGCGTTCCCAGGGCAGCTGGGACACATAGTCCCTCCAATGCATCCTGGGTCTTCCCAGTGGGACATGCCCGGAACACCCTCTTAGGAAGGCATCCAGAAAAGATACCCGAGCCACCTCAACTGGCTCCTTTCAATGTGGAGGAGGGGAGCTCTACTTTGAGCTCCTCCCAGGTGACAGAACTCCTCACCATATCTCATAGAGTGCGTCCCACCACCTGCGGAGGAAACTCCTGCTTGTATAAAGGATCTTGTCCTTTCGGTCATGACCCAAAGTTCATGACCATAGGTGAGGATAGGGACGTAGATCAACAGGGAAATAGAGAGCTTTGCCTCCGGCTCAGCTCTTTCTTCACCACAATGGACTGGTACATCGACGGCATAACTGCCACCGCCCTACCGATCCGTCAGTCAATCTCCTGTTCCATTCTACTCTCACTCGTGAACAGGACCCCAAGATACTTAAATTCCCTCACTTGATGCAGGATCTCGTCCCCAATCCGGATGGTGCAAGCCACCCTTTTCCAATCGAGAACTGTGGCCTCAGATTGAGAGGTGCTGATTCTCATCCCGGCCGCCTCACACTCGACTGCAAATCCGGCACATGCTGGAGGTCCTGTTCTGAGGGCACCCTCAGGACAGCATCATCTGCAAAAAGCAGCAATTAGATCTTGTGGGTCTTGAATCGGACCCCCTCCGGCCCCAGGCTGCACCCGGAAATCTTGTTCATATAAATAATGAGAGACAGCAAGCGCAAATCGTGGTTGGCAGAGCGATCCGGCCCGATTAGAGCCAGTGGCGGCTGCTGAGTGACTCGACCATTGCCCATATTTGCACATTGACATAAAATGGTTTGTACTGTTTGTAATGGTTGTAACACCTTGTACTTGTACTTGCGCTGGAACTCAGCACCCATCGTATTTTCGTTACACAATTTGAATAGTTGCAATGACAATAAAGACTCCCGACTCCTGAAAATGACACACTGTTTATTTACCCCTCCGCACCCATCAGTCCCCTAAATATGTCGAGTACAAATCCTGCTGTTGGGGAGGTTGACAGATACCTTCTAATACCACAACGGTGCCCCATCCGAGATGAATTTCATTTATTTTGAGGGCTTTGGATATCCTCCAAAGTAGCATCAAGAACAGTCAGACGCATGCGTCAAGCGTCATGTTATATCACCCCTTTGTCTGACAGAAAACCACAATCAGATTGGCAAGTCGGTAGATGCTGTGGTGTGTGCTGCAGCAGGTGCGCCTCAGCTGCCGCGGCATATGCGCCTCAACTGCCGCGGCAGCAGCGGAAGCTGCCACAGATGCTGTGGCATCTGGCGGGAGCTGCCATAGATCTGTGGCATACTGCCACAGCTGCCATGGCATCTGCCGGAAGCTGCCACAGATCTTGGCATGCCACCGGAAGCTGCCACAACAAGATGCCGCTGCCACGATATGCGCTTGCCCCTACTGTAAATAATGAACAGGGCCGGTGATAAAGGGCAGCCCTGCCGGAGGCCAACATGTTCTGGAAACAGGTCTTACTTACTGCTGGCAATGCAAACCAATCTCCTGCTCTGGTCGTACGGGGACCGCACAGCCTGTAATAAGGGACCATGGACTCCATACTCTCGGAGCAGCCCCCCACAGAGCACCGCGAGGGACCTGGTTGAATGCCCTCTCCAAGTCCACAAAGCACATGTGGACTGGTTGGGGAAACTCCCATGTTCCCCCCAGCACTCTGCAGAGAGTGTAGAGCTGGTCCAGTGTTCCACGGCCAGGACAGAACCTGCATTGTTCCTCCTGTAATTTAGATTCGACTATTGGTCGGATTCTCCTCTCCAGTACCCTGGAATAGACTTTCCCAGGGAGGCTGAGGAGTGTAATCCCTCTGTAATTGGAACACACCCTCCGGTCCCCCTTCTTAAACAGAAGTACCACTACCCCAGTCTGCCAGTCCAGGGGCACTGTCCCTGACTGCCGTGCAATGCTGCAGAGGTGTGTCAGTGTGTCCCAGTAAAATTGTGCTTTGGGAACCAACACACGGGCGCCGGTCAAGGGGACGTCCCACACTAACATATGTGGACATACTCAAGAAAGACGTGGGAGCTCGGAGCACCAATGAACTGGCCAGATGTACTGTATGGAGAATCGTGATGACTGGAAACGACGATGGAAGGCTCGTCTGAGGACGACCTAGTAGTAGTAGTGTCAGCCATGACAGCCTTGCAACATCCAGAGATCTGAGGTGTTAGAAAAATGTATATAGTTATCCTGATGTCTGAGTTATGTGACCTTAAAAAAGTCCCTGTTGAATAACTTGTTTTGGGAAACTGATGTCTTGTGACTGTTGCATGTTCTGTTGTTTAGGAGTGTTTACTCTAAGATGGATGAGTAGTTTTGCAAAGGAAGAGTCACACGCATGACCTGTGTGACCTCGATGGGTCAAGTGGCCAAACACGGGTTGACTGTGCACATGAGTTAAAGACTGTTAATGTATAACAACGGAAACATGTGAGGTGCAGCTCATATATCCCCCATCCTTTAGAAGCTGCATCTTTGTGTAACTAGGGAACCACCCTAAGGAAATAAAAGGGAGGCGAGCAGTCAGACCAAGCCAGAGTAGTTAGGTGGCATGTAACTGTGCTGGCCTGGCTGACTCTCCTCTAGAGTAAAGGACGTTGACTCTCTTGTGTCTTCTTTCTTACAGGGTGTTAAGGTGTATAGACCTGACATGAGGTAT
>OMPJ01012217.1:0-11365 GCA_900312935.1 Carapus acus
GCCTGACTCCAACAGCCTCTGGTCTTGGTTCTCATTTCCTCCTGCTTCAAGGTGTCTTTCCATGTGTACACACTCGGCGAGTGTAAACACACACACACATTCACACACAGACCTGTTGTAACACTAGGTGATAAAGCTGCGTCGCACTCACAGGCAAATCCACGTTGACGTCCGAGCCGTCCAGCAGCAGGACGCGGCAGGTGATGGTGGTCCTCGCTGTCCCCGCCGCCGGGATGTGAACTGATGCTCCGCCGGTCACCACCGCGGGGGCATGGACGACCTGCTGCTGATGGGCCAGGAGCAGGGGGTTCCCGGCCACTCCTGTGCCTCCTCCACCTCCACCTCCTCCTCCACCACCACCACCTCCTTTGCCGTCCCGTTCATCCCTCTCTCTCTGCTGGAAGCGGCTCCTGGAGCGGCGGCTGAACGTCCGGCGCAGAAATCCCATCATCTTCCCGATCCGAGGAGCGAGGCGTTCCTCCGGGTGAAGTGGCCGCGGTGGGGTCGGTGCCGGGTGCCCGCTGTCTCCCTGCTGTCGCCGCCGCTGCCGTCCCCTCCGCCTCCTCCCCGGGGCGAGGAGTCACTCGGCAGGCACCGAGGAGACTTCAGGGCGGCCGATCGGTGCTCAAGCTGGGTGAGACTCCAGCCGCATACTAATGAAACGGATCCACCAGCGAGGCGCCAACCAGTTGATTTCCACTCATTCGCTCCGGGACCGAGCGGCGGAGATCCAGGCAGCCGTCCTCCCCTGTCCTCTCCTCCTCCTCCTCCTCCGCCCTCCGTCCGTCTGTCCGTCCTGCCCGCTCCCGTGCACCTGCCTCCAACCTCGGATCGCTGTTGCGCACCGACTCGTCAATCCGAGAGAAATCCCCGTCCGACGCTCCGCAGTGGGGACCCCTGAGTCAAATAGACAAGGGTGGGGGGACCACCGTGAGCGGGCGGGATGAGTGGACCACCTCTGGACCGAGCCAGATCCCGTTGATCGGTGATTTGTGAGCCAGTCGGAGCAAACCGAAACTGGTCTACCTCACAGGTAAAAGTCAGCCAGCGAAACTGGACAAACAGCTCGATCTGCGCCTGCGTAAAAACACAGCGCAGAACAAACTTCTTTTCCCTGTGACTGGCCGACCTGTCTGCGCTGATAGACCAGCGCCACCTGTCGGTCACGGGTAGCGCCCGCGCTGGGGACTCGCTGCCATTGTGGGAGATGCACCCGGGGGGGACGTGCAGGTCCGATGGGTGCATTCAAAGCATGTGATGAATCTGCAGGGAGACACCAAAACACGGCTTCGCTCTTTACTCCTATCAGAGTAACTGCTCAAAGCGCAAGCAGACAGATGTGACATAAATCATGTATAATAGCATTTCCAAAAATAAAACGTCCCACCAGCATTACTGGTTCTCACAGGGGAGGCATGGAGCTGCTTATTTCTATCATTGTAATTCTATAGTATCAGGAAGTCAGCTGAAACTGAAACTACTCCCCAGACAGGCAGAATAAGAGACTGGAAAATGTAAATATGTAATATATCTCTAGCTGTGTTAGGTAAGTGGACTGTACGTTCTCACAGTTGCCAGTACAAACACTTCCAAATGGTAAATTCGGGGAAATATTCCGCTCATTATGCTTTGTTACAGTAAAGCTCAAACCAGTTTGACACCCATTTTCGCATTAACTGTGCCCGTCACTGACTGGGATGCTATTAGCAGGGCGGTGAGCATGTTTTCCAGTCTGCACATCTCTATTATTTGTCGATGGCTTAAGCTCAGATGAGACTGAACTATGTCTGTCCACAATGGACAAAGCCTCCCTAACACAGATTTTCAGTGTAAGTGGAAATGCCTGAACAAGTCTGGCTTTTACTCACCAGTCTGGTTATTCTAGATGTGTCTCCTCTGAGTGGTAGCATGGCAACACTACCTGATGGTGAATCATCAGTAATGACAGGAAAGAAGGACAACTCTACACACTACTGCAATAACCCATCATGAAAGGGGATAAGGTGGTATTGACCGAGCGCTTGTATGACCGCGCAATTATGTACTGTATCTCATTTCCTAAAAGGATATCACAGTAACACGACCTGCAGTCGTATTCCTCCGAGGAAGATTATATCCTCCATTTCGCAATAGTTTGTCATAACAATAGAGCAGAGGTTGATTCGTGATGTGGATATTTCACTGGCTGGACGTCAACTTTGGACCGATTCCATCGGGGGTTAAACAAGCAGGGCCCTCTTTCATAACGGTTAGCGAGCAGCTTCACTTGCCAGCTGCGTAGGGGTAGATAAAATGTATTTAGGGCAATAAATGACCGTCCAATGATGTTTAAGTCATGCCGAATCTTAGTGTGTACTTCATACCCTGGTCAATAGTCTGCTAGCAAGTAACTGGGCTCAGTCATACTGAAAGCTGGTCGATTACCTGTGTAGCTTTGTCCATGCAGCAAGGAAGCAATGAAATATGTCAACACAGAGCCACCAAAGGTCACTAGAAATAAGTTGAAACCTCACCATTTAGCAAAGGCAGGAGACTGAGTGATCCACGTACACAAACATTATATTATGTCAATCCATATGATAATTTCATTCTGAATGCATTGGTCATTTTTTGATGACCAACACATAAACAATGTCTACTGAGGGAAGAGATCATTTCATTAACACTGATATTAATCAACAAGTTTATTCTGTGCTTTAATAATTTAAATATGATTGGGACAACAGTGAGTTCAGTGCTCCCCTGTCATGAAAAGAGCACTGGCTTGACCTTAGCTGCAGCGGTGATCAAAAAAACCTGTTGCGCCATCCTTCTCAGAACATTTACGCATAAATACAGATGCTGACGATAATATTCCTGACCACTTTGTCGCCCTGTTCAATCAGCTGGCTGGGATGCGTCGCTCTAAGGCACAGCTCGGAGGGCTACTTAGCTGAATAAGTAGAGGAATGATTCCCACGTAGCCTCTTGGGCAAAAAGCAGCGGTTCACATCAGTCGTGTATCAGTCTCTATGGAGACGCTGCCTCTTCAAGGTTAATACACCTTCAGCAAAACCTTAGGGCTCACGAGGAGTGAGGTTTTTGTTTCAATGCTGAATCTAGACTATGCAGATTGCAGACTTCTCTGCTGCCAGGTTTTAAAACTCTCGCTTTCAGTCTCTAAACTAGTCCCACAGTCCTGATTGTGGAGGATCTGCACAGCACTGGGGTTCTCCCTCTAGATGGCAATTCCATGATGCGAGGGGGAGCTGGTTGAGTGGGACGGTCTGCTTGTGTTTACAACGTGAACTGTGGTGACAATCACTGTAGTCACTTTATAGTCACTCTGCCTTCTCCTTGTAGACCCGCAGTATGGCTTCACACACAAACTGGAACTGGCACTGGAACAAATGACATACAGGTCTCACTGTTAGTTATTGAACAACAGCGTGCATGCATCATATGCTGTTCTAGGAGTAAACAAAACCTCAGGCACTGTTTGTTTTCCACTATCGCCTGACACACCATTTCAGGCAGAAGTGTTGCATCAGCACAAAAACATCATAGGCAAGGCGTCTGCTCCATGAGCTCCCCTTTCAAAATAAGGGTAGCAGGTGTGGGGCAGGTTTATGATTGGAAGGCTGCCAGCATCCAACCTGTACTTATACCTCTCAGAGCAACCTACAACATTTTCTTGGCCTTGAAATTCTGCCAGAGAGAGCCACACAGCAACACAACCACCTGTTTCAATTGAACTTCTCAGCAGCAAACCGAAACACGGTGGTGTTTTTTTTTTTTTTTTTGTGGAGGAATATAAAAGGTAAAAACGAGAGGAGCCAGCCCGGGTCAGATGCTGGTCGCCTGTGTCATTGGTCATGAGTCGTGAGACTGTTGTTCTCTCTGCCTTCACCTGTTGCTGTTCCCTTGAAATTATTAAATTACTCGAGCAAGCTGGCGTAATCAAATTTTTGTCAACATGTGGACAAATTGGTTTGACCCTGTAGTTTGTTAAGACCTCTGTTTTTTAGTGTGCCACTAGGCACAATGCACGTTTTTGTTCCAACCAGTAATTACACTGCATTAAAAACAAATACAATTACACATAATGTGGGATAATGTGAAATCTGTCATAGTCAAATATTCCCATTCGCCTGAAGTTGAGCAAAGACAGATGGCACTCAGTGGCGTGAGGACTTGTTTTGTTTCTCTGTACCGTGGTCTGAACCATCATGGCTCGCTGGTCTCTCAATGATTTGACGATGTCCAGAGGGAACACTGGTCGACCCTCATCCAGCAGAGTCAGTGCCGTTTCCATGGTGATAAGAACACCTGTCCGTCCAATACCAGCACTGAAATTGTAATTCAGTACAAAGGCAGCATTAATTATAGATCGAGGCATAGCAGAAACACAGACACACTGCGAGGCCTGCAGACCTGTTCTTTACCTGCAGTGTACCATTAGTGTATCTTCACCTCTCCTCCTCTCTCTGACAGAGCTGATGAACAGCAGGAAGTCGGAGGGGTCATCGGGTACGCCGTGGTCGGGCCACGCTACGTACTGCAGGTGTGTGACGGAACGTTCCTCACCTTGCTGGTCCGGGACCCAGACAACATCAGGCCACACAGGAGGAGAGGGAACAAAAACATAAAAACAAACCACGTGGCGTATGTCTTTCTTCAAAACAATGTGATTTTTGAGACATATCCTGACAAGAACGTGTGTCAGGGAGGCAAAGGTAGAGAGTAGAGGAGATAGGGAAAACACATGACTGACCAGGTGAGACAGGTGGCTAAATATAGAGGGAAACAGGAGAGACAACACACAAGTGGACACTGACTGGACAAGGGAAAAGACCAGAGAAATCTGCGAGGTTGGACTTTGTAGCGGGCACGTGGCCTGTGACTCCATGCAGGGATTCGCTCACTCAGCCAGAGGAACAGATGGAAGCACAAGGCATAACCTCTGGGCGCATGCGCCTGAATTCATACTTGACTGGCTCTTTAAGCATCATGTGTTTATTTATTTACCTGTTTGAGGCAGTGGAACTGAATATGGGAAATCTGATAAATGGCCAAACAAAGTCTCTCAGGCTTACGAAGAAATAAACTCCGGGGGGAAGAAAGGAAAGAAAACAAAACAATAAACCAACACGCCCCTGCACGCCCTTTCATTCAGCCACACATACTCATTTGCCGAACCAACAACGCACCCACCCCACACGGAAGTCCATGTTGGCCATACGTATTTGTTCTAGAATAGCTGCTGCCTGTGGTGAGCTGCGGGTTTTGTGACATATGGCACACACATTGTGCGACTGCCTGTGCTACCACACGGCTTCATGCAGTTGGGGCTTTTCTACCTGTGTGTGGGTCACAGTGAAATGACGAGTGACGTAGGCCAAGTTACACTCCTCAGAGTGACACTTCACCCGCAAA
Source organism: Carapus acus (assembly GCA_900312935.1). Classification (NCBI taxonomy): domain Eukaryota; kingdom Metazoa; phylum Chordata; class Actinopteri; order Ophidiiformes; family Carapidae; genus Carapus; species Carapus acus. Next base: position 5,416 of record OMPJ01012217.1, read on the forward strand.
GGTCCGTAATCCTTCGCCTCTGGTGGATGGGGCCAGTACTGGTGGCACTTGGTCTGCAAGCGTGTGACATCAGCAAGAAATAACATTAGTACATGAGTCATCAGACAGAAAGATCAGCTGCCCATCGCACTCTGCCGACCAATGTGCATGCTTAGCTGCCGTGGAATAAGGGCTATTTACACTGGCAGAGTGAGGTGTGCGTATGTCTGTGTGCGTTTGCGTGTGCAAGAAAGAGGTGGGGCATTATTCTCCTGAATTTGATGAAAATTAGGAAAATGCTCATTTACTAAGAGCATCTGGTTACCAAGCAACAGGCTAGCCGAGGCTGAGACAGCCTCTCTCGGTGAGACCTTGATATCTGGCTGCCTCTGTCTCTGTGTGGGTGTGTCTATGACCTAAAAACTATATCTTCAATTTATAGATGGATGTGGCTGCTAACTAATATGTTGAACTGCAATTACCCACAAATGATCTGAGTGATTTTTACATTGTTTGTGCACACATACCCGAGTCAAAACACACAACTGAATGATGTAATTACAGTAATCACATATCAAATGTGGCATGAAAGAAATTGTAATCATGTAGCGCAAGAGCTGATTGTGCTGTGATTGCTGATCTGGAGAACAATTCTAGGCATTTCATGGGTTGTTTATGTAAAAGCATCTGTTTGTAGCCAACAAAGTGAAATATGTATACCCGTCCCCTCTCAGTGAGAGTTGTGAGCATGATGACGGTATGCGTCTGTTGCTCCCAAACACACTGCCAAAAATGACTGCACGTCTGTGGCAATGGACCCTGAGCTGCAATGTAACGCAAACACACACCAGACCCAGGGGCCGACACCTAAGGGACAGGCAAACACACACAAACACGCATACATATGCAGACACACATACACCAGACAGAGCATGAGTCCACATGAAATGGCTGACGACGACAAGACACGCAATCATGTCCCATCAGTGTCATTGATGTGTACCGTGATGTGGCTAGCATTGATGTAATTCTCCTGACCCTGAAGCACCACTCTGGTTGAATCATCTGAAAGCATAGTCACGTGAGGGTCAGTGCAGCCTTCAACCCACCCGTGTGAAGGCCTACCGAATTCCATGGGCCAACACTGTGTTGAAAGCTGGACAGAGGTTAGGTTGGCGCAAAATATGCAGAACTTACAGGGCAGCACGTCTTTATATCGATTCTTGTCCATGTTCTCAAAGAGCCTTGCACAACTTAGGGAGAGGCCGGGTTTTCGTCTGTATAGATTCTGGAGCAATTCACACGTGGAATCACATGAGCAAGTACGGTACACACCCTCACTTGATACAAAGCTACAGATTTAGTTTGGAAAACCTATTCTGATTTGGAAAAGGTCAACAAGGAAGAAAACTGAAATTCTGCCTTGGCACTCTTTCTAATTCTATCTAAATTGAATTTCCAGACTAGAACTAGTTTCAAAAAATTGTCTAAAAATATCAGTGGTCTGGATTTCCAGCCCATCTTTAATACCTCAAAGTGGAAGCAGAGTGTGCCAGACTGCAATCCTCTCTCAAGCTGCCTCATTGATTCCTCCAGTGTTGTGACCTGCTCCGTCTGGCCGGGCGACTGAGGCTTGTCTGCTTGTGATTGGCAAGTAAGGGACAGGGTGGGAGGAAACTGCAGCAGGGGCGCCACTCGCCCAGGACCTGGAACACAAGGACGTTCAAGGCTTTGATTTATATTCATAGAAACACGACAAAGTGTTAACACAGGATCCCACGCTGTCTTATTAAAAAAAAAAACCTTACTGCTTTGCTAACGTGGACACACACACCTTTACGTCTGACAAGTAAGGCCAGCTCTCTGGAATGTGACTCTCTGCTGGCTCGTATGAACATGACAACTTGGTCATGTGTGTGCTCAGAAATGTCGCGACCATTGATGAGTACTACGTAGTCTCCCTCCAGAAGTTTGGGATCACATCGACCTGCCTGGAAACAAAATGCTCCTGTCATCACAAATTCTCGTTCCAGCCATTCATCCATCTGTTATTGTGCACACTGATGCATCATTTATCCATCTGACTCAGATTTGTTGTGCCATGTTGTCCTGAGACAAACCACCTGTCCATCACTTCATTTGTAGAGTGCACACTTTCTCCGCAAATTATTATGACACAGCATGGACATGAATCTTTCGAAGCTAAAAACAAATCTGAAATCATTCTTACCGGGGAATCTGCCTTAACGTGGGATATGGCGAGAGGCATCTTCTGATCTACGCCGCCCTGGGAGGAGTTAAAGAAATGTGCAATGGAGCAAGACGGTTGTTGAGGAAAGACGTGTAACAGTTCTCTTTTGTCGCTGTGTGTGAAAAGAGACATAAAATACTCACTTTAACGTTGAAGCCGAACTTCCCATCGTGATCCGGGGCGATTCGTATTAGCAGCAAATCACCATCACCAAGAGTGCCCTACAAAGGCATGCATCAGCTATGACTACACACTGATGTGTGATTTGATATATCTGGGACATGACGATTAGATGTCCGACCTTGTCAAGGTAGTGTGGGCTGTGATCAGCATCTTCCTCTCCTATACTAGTGTCATCAACAGGTGACAAAGAGTCTTCCCGCCCCTGTGTTCCAGAGAGTCTGAAAAGAAAACAGGAGTGAGTCTTCATTTGTGCTTGATGACTTGGTAAAACAGTGGAATGGAGAAAAAAAACACTCCTTACTCATGTCCGTCACTATCCTTGCTGCTGCTGACTGACGCCCTGTATGTGTAGAAGACATCTTCACCTTCTGACATGTCTTTCAAGTCATTGGTCAGCTCGGCTGAGGATGGGCGTGGTTTACGGATACCATGACGAACCCGAGGACTTCGCCTGTCACACACACGAAAAGTGAAGAGAAGAATTGTTGATTGCACTAGTATGTGATGCATTTAGCCATTTTGTTCATCTTATCATAATAATGGCTGTTCCCGTTACCAGTTTGGGGTTGTTGGGGGCGATCTGGATGGCAGACTCTTGGTTTCCAGGTACTCAGAGGAGACCGACCTCTTCAGAACTGGATTCCACACCATCCCTCCGATGACACGCCGACATACTGATCCACTTTTTATTGAGAAGAAAAGGACAGGGAGCCATGTTTAAAATTTACATATAAATTAAACCACACTATCAGGACACCGGAATGTTGTCACCTCTCAATTTTACTGTTGCCAAGGCCCAGGTGCTGTGTTATCAGCTTGCTGTAGGACTGAACTGAGCTGTTATCATATTTGGGGCTCCTGGCAGTTCGGCTGGAGCTGAAGAATGAGTGATGATCCACACACGACCTCCACAGATTCTTACAGGTCTTGGGACAAGGCATTACCAAAGACACCACACAATCCCGGGTCTCCCCCTGCAGAATAAAGACGTTGATTTTGCACAACAAAAATTGCAATCGCTTAAGAAATGATGAAATGATGAAAATCCAACATCTGCAATTTGTTTTCAGTTGCTTTCAAAATCACAAAATATCATTGTCATATCAATCAACATTTCATCGATCTCCGACGAAAAATTAATCAGAGTATTTAGTATTTTTCAACAGCAGCTTAGAGTGCACCATTGAACCTTGAACCATTCTTTCCTGAGAGATTTTATTCTAACAATATACAGTATGAGGAGAGTGAGACACGGACAAAGAAGACACAAGAAAAAACTCACGTGTTTACGTTTCAGATGTATAAGAAAGCGTTTCCTTTTAAAGGAAATCTTGATGATATTGCCCCTGCACAACAAGAGGGCAACTCAATGAAGGCTCGGAAATGACTGGAATGGCTGTATAATCAATGCCATCATCACTCACCACGGGAAGAAACTGGAGCAAATCATATTACAGAAGACTGCAACACCACTGGAAGCCAAGCCCACCATCAGAGGAGTATTGCTAGGGTCCTATAAAAATGTAAGTAACAGTGCAATAAATCAGAGGAAAGGTTAGCTGGATTAGAAAAGGAAGTGGCAGACAAACTCTACATTTTCGGATATCGTAATCAACACATGCGGACTACCATGGCAGCATGCAGTTCCACTCCATAGAGTTCCAGGGTTCGTGCTGTGTTCAGGAAACATAGCTCTGCCTCACTGTGTTTAAGCCCTCTGAAAGCAAAAACACACATATACGTACGCGCACGTACACACAGTTTCCAGTGCTAAAAAGGGAATCTCTGCCCTGTCCTCCCTGGAGAGTAACTACACAAAATTATCTGACTTCTAAATTACTTGTGCTGTGGATGCAGGTCTTCCACTTTGGAGAGGAAATCATCGTCTTGCTCGGGGAGGAAGTGGCACTTTGACAGGTACCCAGGGAGTTGGGACGGACAGTGATCCCCCAGCTCCGCTACACGCGATGACAAGAGACAGAATAAACACACATTATAGACACAGCGGAACATAAAATCAGCGCGGCTACAAATTTAAACACACACAATAACCGCGGCACTGTAGCTGCTTAATGAGGACATCCTCGACAGGAATATTACCCACACAGTTATAATTAAGTCATTAATCACTTGTTTCTCAACAAAGAGATGGGAAGATGACTTACACTGAACAGCATAGGAGGAGAGCACTACAGCTGCACTCAGCGGGCACTCCAACCTGCAGTCAGACACTATGATTACACACTGTCGCAGCTTAACACAAAGTGCACACGAGGGAATAGGTAGCACTGTGTGGGCTAATGCGTGTATATTTGTGGCTGAGGCCTTCTTTCTTCGAGTGATATCATACCAACCTTCCCTCTCTGATGTCACTCCTGATCTGGAGGAAGTACAGATGCCTGCAGAAATTGGACAAGAATGAAAAACAAAACACTTTCATCTAAGTATTCAAAATACTGCTCTCACTTCTGGTGACTAAGAAAATTCTGAGACATAACCAGTTGAGGAATAGTAAGAGATGTCTAAATGCCAAAAGCTATTTCAGTGCTACATAAATTGTGCGTTCACCTTGTTTGCTCATGCTGCAGAGAGTTAGGATCAGATATGAAGAACCGTACCCTGAAGTTCAGATAAAAGGGGGATGCAAGACCTGCACAGAGGGTTCATGTGGTAACAGCTGGTAACCCATGTATTCTCACCTGTGTCACTGCATGTCCATACAGACGTGCATTATGATCGGGCTGTAAAATGCGATACCTTTAATCTGTTTCTTTAACGGCTTCTCAGGTTCCAACCATCTCTACAAAACAAAAGCAGTGACAGACAAACAATCAAAATCACTTTGTATCTATTGCAATCTGAAATATCCAGCAGGGGTTGCAGCTCACAGGAGAGAGTGCGTTGGCGGTGATTGAAACAATGGCAGTGCTGGATTCTCTGATCTGCAGATTGAAGAGCTGCCTCTCTTGTAGGCCCAGATAGTCACATACAAGATCCAACAGAACCACACCTTCATCCTGCTTCTGCAAATGGCAACAGAAAACGGGTATGTGTGTCAATTGTGTATTCATATCATTGCATATAATAAGATGCAGATTATGTGTCCTGCATTACATTATATTGCTGTGCTTTGAACTGTATTGTCACTAGGGATGTCCAATATTGGCTTTTTTGCCGATATCCGATATGCCGATATTGTCCAACTCTGAATTTACCGATACCGATAACAGCCGATACCGATATGTGCGCCGGTAAACGCTTCAGGAGCGCATAGGCACTACTTCGGTGTAACGCAAGCATTATTTTATTTTTATCGGTTTTTATCTTATCGGTTTTAAAGCAAAAAAACCCCGATATCGATATTACGTTTTTATGCTAATATCGGGCTGATAATATCGGTGGGACGATATTATCTGACATCTCTACTGATTACTCAATGACAATATCTTTTTGTGGCGGTCCTTCTTTGTGGCTATATGACAACAGTGGCCTCATTCAGGGATGAGTGCAAGCTTTATAGAGCTTTTAAATTGTCAT
>OMPJ01012217.1:11385-35941 GCA_900312935.1 Carapus acus
GACGTGTTCAATATGTGGCTGCAGTGCAGCGAAGGGAATATTTTCATTGTACAGACAAACAAACACACACACACACACACACACACACACACACACACACACACACACACACACACACACACACACACCTATACATGAACATAAACACATATACCTGAAAAGATACAGATACCTTCCATATATGAACATCTACACTTGAACATGCATACCTACACATACAGTACATGCAGGTAAAGCACATATAAATATGCAATAGAAAAAGCGATCTGTCATACTCTTGACTGACTTGGGTGTTGACCAGCTGACTTAACTACGGTACATCTCCAAAATACAAGGTTCAATTTCTACAGGGTAATATTGTCATTGTGCATTGACCCCATACATGTACTGTATGACTTCTGCTGATTCAGTATGTTTTGGGAACATCGAGCCTTTTGTTGAGCAAAAAGCAACCCTATTATTATTGGGTTAAATCTTTTACATTAAATGTGGGGATGTCCGATATTGGCTTTTTAGCCACAATCCGATATGCCAATATGCCGATATTGTCCAACTCTCAATTTACCGATGCCGATAACAGCCGATACCGATATGTGCGCCGGTAAACGCTTCAGGAGCGCATAGGCACTATTTCGGTGTAACGCAAGCATTATTTTATTTTTATCGGTTTTTATCTTATCGGTTTTAAAGCCAAAAAATCCGATACCGATATTACATTTTTATGCTAACATCGGGCCAATAATATTGGTGGGCCAATATTATCGGACATCTCTAATTGTATCTGATCACAATTGTGCACAATGAAAACTACAGAGTATAAATCCTGCTAATACCAATAGTATGCTGGCAGGAACGCTACAATATACAAAAACAATATTGGATTTGTCAGGTTGAGCCTGAAGTCCCACTGACCTGTGAGCGTAAACATTGAATTTGGAGGTCGAGGCATGTCGTCAATAACTGCATAAAGAGGCTTGAAGTAATGAAAGAATGAGGCTGTTGTCTTGTCCATGGTAACAGTGTCTATAACCTGCAATACCAACGAAAGTAAAAGTGAGTTTATGTCAGAAAAAACAGTGGTAGAGTTGAAGGGAAAAAATTGATTTTGTAAGCCGTGCACAACTCCACAATAAAATTTGTAATTCAACAATCATTTTTAGTAGCCCTGTATCCAGAGGCTCTGCACCACTGCTTTGAGTACAACACATCAGGTGCCAGTCAAATGCCAGGATACACACCCCACACACTCATCTACTAATATCAGTATTACCATATTAACCCGTATATAAGACTATCCTGAATATAAGACAACCCTCTCTTTCCAAGACAGATTTTTGGAAAATAAGGCTTTTTGATGACACAATCTTGGCGAGGTGGGGCACCTGTCCCGCGGCACACCTGATGACTTCTCATGGCACACTAGTGTGCCGCGGCACACTGGTAACGCTGGATTTGAGTATGGATGCAAAACAACTCTCTCAAAGTAAACTCAGAAAACTGATATCATTGTCTTTGGCCCACAGAAACAAAGAGAAAGTGTTATCAGTCATCTTGACTCCCTCTTTCATTAATCAGAGGAGACAGGGAAGATTGAGTTTGCCAGACACTGTTTCAGTACTAGATGTTGTACATACTCATGGTCAGAGTTGTGCAAAGATTTACAGAGGTTCCTACTCACAAGTACAAGTTGATAAATTTCATATTTTGCATAGGAAAGTTCACTTTCATTGCGAACACACATAACTGTGCATATGCAGGGTTTACAAATGAGGCCCAAGGTGTTTTCACCACACAGCACCAAACAACACAGTGACAATTGATTCTCCTATGTTTGGCCTTATCTATAAAATGTCTTTTGGAGCACTTAAAGAAAAGTCAATTGTCTTACCTCCTGTGCAACTTTTTTAATTTCTTCCACATATGCAACCATGGCACTCTCATGACTCATATCACCCAGGGTGTTCCAGGCATCCCTAATATTGATCAACAACATTAACATGGTAAAAAAAACAATTGTACAAAAGTTTCCTCATGCCTGTAAAATGCTCATTTGAACCATAGTTGCCATGAAAAAAGGACACAAAAGTTGTGAACTGGACCAACGCTTGCAACAACCCCACTGTTTCCTGTCATGCTTTTTTCAAGGACATTTTTATTACCAACAAATAGTACAAATAAGTTTTGATGACAAACAGACCATTTGTAGCGACCCACTGGATCCCAGAAGGAAGGTCGTGGCACAGTACAAGGTCCGCACACTGCCTGCTTGTACAGACTGTAGAAACGCAGCATCACCCTATAAGAAGGCTTGTAACAGCCTGTAAAGACACCACACATGTGTGTTAAATCTTATTACTTCCTTGATTTCTTTTGGAGATACTGTCTTAATCCCAGAAGGAAATGGCTGGTCTGCATGGACCCCTTGCGATTTGACAAGTAATGAATCACCAAGGTATGTGCTTAGGAAGCAGGGATGGGGGATTCACACGAGGGCTTTGTGGCGTATTTAGTTATTCATATATGAATACGATTAATATCAGAGATTTTCAACACGTTCTGTCATTGAGTGAGACTGAAAACTCATCCATTTTATCAGTTTATCAAGGGTTGGCGGCTTACTAAGAACAACTTTATCCTCAAAACCATTTGAGGAACAGACAGGCATGGTGCACACTGGAGAAATGATGCAGCAAGTCATTTGAAATGCATGTTACTCTGCTGTGGACTTTTTTTTTGACATGGTGGTGGTATTGGGATAGGGTGGAGGGAAACAGGAAAAACTGAATGAGAGGTGCCCCCTCAATCCAATAGAGGTGGCGGGGTAAAGGAGACTGATGGACGGTCTGTTTTCTAGCTGCTTGCAGGAGTGATAATCAGGAGGGTGCTGAAGCCACCTTTTTCTGCTATGGTGAGTGTATTCTGTCATTTCCAGTTACCTGTATATCGTATACCAGATAGTATCTCTGCATATTTCTGTTAAACTCTGGTTAATTCTGCCATACTCTTCATTACAAGTGCCCATTTCAAGTTGTAGATTGTTACCGTCTCTAGTCCACACCACAGAAACAAACTCTCACTACTGGCAGCTCCATGGTAAGAAATGTGAAAGCTGCGAAAGTGACCAGGGGATTTTATACAAATAAAATTGAATTGAATCAATGGTTGAGCTTATAACTCTCATTCAATGCACCATTGTAGAGCTTCTTCTCCCAAAGCTTGTTGGTCCTTCAGATGTCAGGCTTCGCAACCAGCACTACTCCCACTAAAGCGCAACAACTGCACCTGACAATTGGACTAGTTCCACACTAGAATTTTACATTTTGAGTTGAGTCTTGCACTAGTTAAGAGTTCTTCAAAGTGACATCAAATAGGAACCACAAATATGTGGTCATGTGTTATCAGTCACAGTGTCAAAGTCAAAGTGAATCTTTGATGAAAGGAAATTCTGTTGCAAGATGCTTGTGAGCGCAACAGACAATGTCATTTCATTTGAAATTCTATTTCACTCAATTTCACTTTCAATTCATGGTGCACCTCTTTCATTTGTCCTTTAACTATTGTACAAACCACCACTGTTACATGACAATTACAATTGGGCAGTCGTTTGCCATACAAGAAAATGGACTGGAATGGCTACATACCACTTTTAGGGAGGCTCTGGATGACGTTGACAGCAACTTCAAACTGCTTTTGATGGCCAGCAGCAGGTTCTCCCATCTTGACACACTTGAAGAAGCCACCTATCTAAATGTGAATTGGCCTGAGGGACACACAGGTATTGTTTGTGATAACGAAAATCTAGGCATGACAAGCAAAAGCATGCGACGTTGCCAACCCCGAATTCATATTCAATTAATGTTTCAGTGAAACTCCTGTGTTGGTAAAATCGTAATAGAATTCCTATTGCATGTACAAGTCTATAACCAATCAAATCTGGACAGATCAATCTGTAACGGAATACAAACTGGGTCAACAAGCGGAACTTGTTTTGCAGAAACCGGGCATCTCCAAAATTATCTGTCGTTATAAAATCTGTTTATGTATTTACACATTCTGATATTCTCAGAGCAGCCACGCACATTGAGACCTCCAGTAACCGCAGCGGCGGTAAGCCGCAGTGTTGTCTTACCTTCAACTCCGTGTGCCGCTGTCAGGGTTTCTGACCCTGTTGGACAGTGCGGTGTTGCCGGCGGTAGAGCGGCGGAAATTGTACTGATGGGTTTGTTTCGAGGGAACCTGACCTTACGATCTTCTTCCTCCTCAGGTCCTGGTACAAGCGATGAATCACAAACGTGGTGCTGCCACCTCTCGTTTAAATGGAGCACAACATGCAACTGTGACAAAATCCAGGTTTATAGAGAACTGTGATGTTATCTGCATCTGGTGGTGTTTTGTGAGTTCTACGAAACTGATAATTTATTTTTAGGGGTTGGGGGAGAGTTCAAACCCTTTCACCGCTAAAATGGGATACACTTCAGAAGAAGGTCAACATGGGCTCTGGGATTTGGAGCAAACAGGAAACACAGAACAAAGCCTGTGTGGGGAAGCACATACTCAGGCACTAGGAGATCCAAGACTGTGTTGAAACATCTAAGGGTGTGTGGACAGTTTGGACAGATTTTTACTGTGCAGTGACGCAGAGAAATTACTAGTGCTGTTACTCGTAACTAGTTCTTGTGCATTCATCGTGTGTTGAAAAAAATGCAAATATGTTGCCTCTGGGGTGTCAGGGACCCTCTCTTTGTCCTCCCCACTGAGATAGGCCACTGACCGTTCCTTGTCAAAACAACTTAACAAACTCAATTCTCTGGGGGCACGTGCAACCTTTGTGGTCCTGTATTTTGCTCAATGAAATTCTCCTGCACTCACTGGTGTCCTATGATGTTGGGGTAGAAAGAAGATATTACTGTGAAGCAAATATGATCAATCTTGCAGAGAGAGCAAAAGCAACAATCACATAGAACCATCCATCCTGAGAAGTAAATTCAGTTATTTGCTGGCAGATACTGTCAGCGGACAGTATTCTTCTTTAGTTCCGCTGCAGATGACACTTGTCATTTTGAGACACAATTCCGATAGAGGAAATGAAGTAAATCTTGAATGATTGATTGGTAGCCAACAGTGTTACTGAATGACAATTGTAATAACAATTATTAAACACGGTGTACTGAACACTACTGTTCTGCCTGTCCATTGTAATGGTCGCTATTAACAAGCCTCTGCCTCCACAGGGTGCTGATGCTGATTGCAATTAGTTTGGTAAGTTGTAACATGATGGTCACTTGTCAGGTGGTGTTCATTGGAGAGTGTAGCAAGACAGTAGCAATTAATGGTGTGTAAAGATGACCTTTGTCACAAGAAGGAGGGAGCAAGAGGAGGCAGGGTCAAGGATTAGATGGTGGAAACTGAGGAAGGTGAGGAGGGAGGGATGTTGGCAGAACTGAATGCATTCAGACAGGATTTACCCAATGACTGGGAGAATACAACTGAGCGGGTGACGGAAACAAGTACAGTTGCAGTGAACAGTTGTTGTAACATTAGAGGCATAAAGCTGATTAGTCACACCATAAAGATATGGGAGAGTTGTTGATTCAGGAGGTAACGATTAATGAGAAGCAGTATGGCTTTATGCCAAGAAAGAGCACCAGTTACGCCATTTGACGCCAACTGAGAGTGCCAAAGGAGAAGAACAAAGAAGGTCAGAACAAGTTGATGAGTGAGTGGGTGGGTTGAGTGAGTGAGTGAGTGAGTGAGTGAGTGAGTGTTTTAAGTATTTTCCACAAGCGTGTTTTGTAGATGACTGCGAAGAGTTGTAGAGCACTTTTTTACTTCTCATTTGTGTGATTGTGAATAGGATTCTTGATGAAGTAGGAGGGGGGACCAAGATGGGCCGTCTGGTTACTCTAAATTACTAAATCCATTGAGTTCCTCATCCTTGGTGTTGTTTCTGAGCAAGTCTGCCAACTATGGAGGTAGATGAAGCTCTTCTGCACAGAAGAGGACGTGGCACTAAAATTACCATACTTACCGTAAATTACCGTAATGATGAAAATGTTTGTGGTACAAGAGGAGAAAATGCAGTGGTCCCTCGTTAAACACAGAGATCCATTCTAAAAATCACACGCAATAGCCAAAATCCGCAAAGTAGTCAGCTTCACAGCTGACAATTATTAGGATGTTTTAAGGTTGCAAAACCCTTCATGACACACTTGATACACTTTTATCAGACAGGCATCAACATTTTCTCACATTTCTCTCTTGTTTAAACACTCTCAAAGTTTAAACCTTCATAGAAAAATAAGTACAGTATGATAGAATGAGACAAGACTAAATTTGTTTTCAGACCCAAACAATTGTTTGAGAAATAAAAACATGAATGTTTTCCAATAAATGATCATGGGGGCTTTTAGAAATAATGAATTCTATGTTAACAAGCAACATACAGGGTTGGACACATCAGAAATGAATATTTAAGAAATTGAATTAATAGTGACCCATGCGTATTTATTTCACTGTTCTGCAGACCGTTCCTCTTTGTCCTGCGCCGCTCCTCGGTAGCATCTTTTTCCAATGAAGGCCTCGGTGCAGGTGTCTTTTTCCGACTGAAGAACATAGTTATGGGTAGTTGATGGCACACTCTTTGCTCCTCTATGTGAGAAAATTCTTACAAACAGACATGCCACCTTTGAGATTTGTAATAAACAAAAAATCGAAAGGTCCCATTCTTGTGCAGCTTGCTGAGGTTAATTGGCCGGCAGAAATTCCATTTGCACACCATCATACAACAACTTATCATTGTGGACTCCGGCGCTGTCTACAAGAAGAAGCACCTTAAAGTCCAGTTCTTTTCCTGTCAAATAACACTTGACCTCTGGGATGAACACTGTTTGAACCAATCCAGATTGAGGGCTTTTGTCATCCAAGCCTTTGCATTGTATATCCAGTAAAGGGGCAACGCATTCTTGTTTTTGTTTTTCAGGGCCATAGGATATTTGGACCTATAAATAAGCCTTGGTTTTATCATGAAAGCCGCACCATTTCCACACATAACCAGAGTCACGCAATAGTCATAGTTAGTTTTTAACCAAAGCCTTAGATTTTGGGGCTTTGGCTTGGTCCTGCATTATAAAGATGCGAGAGGGCATTTGTTTCCAAAACAAAAATAAGCCAGTGTCATCCATATCAAAAACTTGCTGGGGCATATATCCTCCTTCCTCGATGAACACTTTGAATTTGTTGCTCACGCATCACTGTGCTCCTGGAGAATCCACAGACGTGGCCTCTCTGTGCAGAGACACACTTATAAGTCTAAAGTGTCTCAGAAATTTCTCAAACCAGCCCTTGCTGGCATTATACGGGCTTGGTTCTGCGTGAAAAGCACGTGTCAATGGCCAGGGCTCCACATCATCCAGCTCCTTGCTGTCATGGACGTCATTTCTGTCAGCTTAAGTATCACGGACCGAGCAGGGAACCCAAAAGCACACGTGCACACTCGGAAGCTTCGTTTAGTCATGAGTTTATTCGTAGAGCACAACAGAGGGAGTGAAGGCCAAAGCCTGTGTGCTAGGCTAAATGTTAACATGGGGAAAGTGATGTCAGGGCACGGCAAACGAGACAGAAACAGGGGCAGCGCAAACACGCGGTCACCAGGTCTGGTTGGGGTGACAGGAGAGTAGGTTGAGACAAAGAGCAGGCAAGGGTCGCAATACCAGGTTACTGGCAGAGGCAAATCCAGAAGACAAACTAGAAAAAAACGGGGACACACAAGGTCAAAACCGGGAAGACTGGAAGTAGAACAAAAGGCTGGAGAGTCATGGACGTATAGTCAAGTCAAGTCAGTTTTCATTTGTATAGCCCAGTCTCACAAATTACAATTTGCCTCAGAGGGCTTTGCATACAAGACAATCTGGCAATTTGGGCACAGGCACAGGTGATGTTAAGTAGCCGACTGATTGCCGAAGTTGCCACATGATTGAGTCGTTGGAACAAGGGTGTGATAGGGCGGGGAGGGAAACAGGAACCCACTGGAACAAATTAGAGGAAAAAACAAACTTTTTTAATGACAAAATTCATTTTTTGTCACTTCTTTTTTTGTCAATTCATGACAAAAAAAGTTTCATAAAGCTTTTTAGCTTTTGTCCAGATGATGTTGGTTCTTTTTCCTGGAGTCACCAATCCACAAAACTAAAGCAGACTACATCCTTGCGATGGTTCTGTTTGCAGACATTTAAAACCCTTTTTGCATCCTTGTTAAAACTTATTGCTGCTGTTACCTTTATGTCACTGTCTTTTCCGCACCGTAAGGCACACTCAAAAGCCTTAGATTTTCACAAAAATTGACGGTGCACCTTTTAAGCTGGTGCACTTTAAGTGTACACTGAGGTCCAAAATCTGTAAAAATGTTGTTGTGCGATTTTAGTAAACGCTCCACTTGATTGACTGTCAGACCATTTCCCGCCAACACAACCAGCATCATTGCTGAACAGCCACCCGGCAACGAGACAGGCAGGAATCTGACATGTTTGATGGCAAAAAGTAAAATTAAGTTCAACCAAACTCATGTTTTGCTTCCAGTATCTTGTTTTAGCATGTGCCGAATAACACGGTGCACCTTATGTATGGCCTAAAGTACAGAAATAGACCCCGTAATTGAGACTGCACCTTACCATACGGTGCGTTTTATGGTGCACAAAATTCTGTACTTTCCTCCTTCTTTACAAACTGATTAACACTGCTTTAGTAACAAACTGAAGATTCATTTGTTCCATAATGGCACCCAACAGCCGCGTAACTTTTACCTTCGTTTAGCAACTTTTTGTGCGATGGTGGGCATCTTTCTCTGCCTTTTAGGTGCCTTTGTCAAACAGTATGTCTCCTCGACATCGTGGTAAGAAAACTTGCAAAGATACAGCACTTAGGTCACACTTCCAGCAATGGAAGACATATGTAAATTTGGAAAGCTGAACACACTCTTTATTGCACAAGAGACATGGTACCAAGGAGATTGTGTTATGAATCGAGTTTGTCTTTCCTCAGATTTGTTTGATTTGTGTGTTCCTGTTTCCTGCCCCGCCCTGTCACACCCCTGTTCCGATCATCCAATCATCTGGCAACCTGAGCAATCAATCGGCTACTTAACATCACCTGTGCCTGTGCCCAAATTGCCAGATTGTCTTGTCCAAGACTCTCTCGTGTTTATTTCCTAATTCCAGTCTTCCTGGTTTTGAACTCGCCTGTCCCCGTTTTTTCGAGTTTGTCCTCTGCCCTCCTGGATGACCTCGTCTTTCTTGATTGGCCTGCTATTGTGACCGTTGTCTGCTCTTTCTCTCAATCTGCTCTCCTGTCCCCCAAAGTCGTTGCCTCTTTCAACCATGTGTTTGCACTGCCCCTGTTCTGTCTCGGTTGCCATGCCCTGACATAACTTTCCCTGTGTTAACCTTAAACCCAGCACTCAGGCTTTGGCCTTCACTATCCCTGTTGTGTGGTGCGAATGAACTCTTGAGTAAACCAAGCTTCCGAATGTGCATGTGTGCTTTTGGATTCCACGCTTGGTCCGAGCTAGATTGATTGACAATGGTTGACAGTTCCTTAGCCAATCTGGTCGCAGAAGACAACGCACTGGCTCTCTCTTAGCCAATAAGGAAAGAGAAAACAATGCTTAACCAGTCAAGACACAAGACAAGATGGACATGGAGCGATAGATGGATAGGTAGATAGGTAGATGGTTTGATAGATAGGTGAAAGTGCAAATGTCAACATTTCAAATACAATGCTGCCATCTTGTGCAGAAAAAGGTCACAAACAATATATGTACACAAATCCATTCTAAATAAAAGTACACACAAATATACAAGGTTAAGCTTTAAGGCCTTCCTGTGCAAATTAAAACTGCAGTTTGCACACCTTAGCTTCAGCAAGGGCAACCACAATGTCCAAGGAGCAGCAAACATCACGCTGAATTGGAGTGAGTAGTGAGTAGTGGAGTGAGTGCAGTCCTGTGAGCCTTCCTTGTCCCATGGTGGACCTCATAACTTTTAATCTGCCTCAAAACTGAAAAGCTCCTTTCACGTGAGGCCACTGACGCAGGGAGGGTCAGGAGTACATGCAAGGCAATGCTTGAATTGCTGTACAAATCCAGCAGCTTCTCACTGTAAATGTAATTAAGCATGTCAGATGGGCCGGTGGCCACATGGTCTTGAAAACTGAGGAGAGATGAATTCATCTCAGGAACCAAGTCATGGGCACCAATGTTATCAAGTGTTCATTTCATACTTTGCTTCATGTTGGCCTTTGAGAACAGAAAGTCATAAAGGTCATAAACACCTTTCAATCTAGAGAGCATGTCACTTAGGCTTCTTAAGTCTGTGTCAATCAAAGGAAATAGACGTTTCTTCTAAAAGTCTCATCTGGAGCAGACTGTTCTTGTC
The DNA here is from genome assembly GCA_900312935.1 of Carapus acus. Classification (NCBI taxonomy): domain Eukaryota; kingdom Metazoa; phylum Chordata; class Actinopteri; order Ophidiiformes; family Carapidae; genus Carapus; species Carapus acus. Next base: position 21,813 of record OMPJ01012217.1, read on the forward strand.
TGCTTTTATGATGCACTGTTCATCAAATCATCATAGGTTTTACTATCCCCCACTTGGTAGATGTTATCACAGGGGAATACTTAGCATAACAGAGAAGCTGCCACTTTCATCAAAATATATTATAACGCTTTTGCAATGTTATGTCCTTGAATAAAAAAAAAACAGTGATTGTGGATCTACGTATTTCTTGTGCTGATAATTACCAATATATTTTGTTGCTATGGGTGATCTTTACGTTAGCTACCTGCCTGATAGTCAATGCTAGCAACAAAAAACAGTTTTTGCAACTTTTTTTTTTTTTTTGTGGATGCAAAGATTACCCATATATTTTATTGCTACCCCTCCCTGAGCTGCCACCTTATTTCGGTGGAGGGGTTTGAGTGCCCAAATGAAGTTGTCAAGGGCCCTGTGGGGCCCCCAATATGCTCTCCCAAGGCAAATAGGTCTCAGGTGATGAATCAGACTAAGAGCAACTCCGAACGCAGACGAAGAGGAAAAAGGAAAGGAAGTTCACGTCACTCCGACTGGTATCACCGGGGCCCCACCGTGGAGCCAGGCCCGGGGTTAGGGCTTGTCAGTGAGCACCTGGTGGCCGAGTCTCGGCCCACGGGCCCTCCACTTTGGAGTTGCCTGCAGGGAGAGGCGGTGATCTGGAGTGGGCTTACCAGCTCAGCTGTCACGCGTTGGAGTTTTCCCCAGTGAACGAGAGGGTTGCGTCCCTGCGCCTTCGGGCAGGGGACAGGTCTCTCACTGTTGTTTCTGCATAGGGGGCAAACAGCAGTGCAGAGGACCTATCCTTCTTGGATGTCCTTTGGGGGATACTAGATTGTGCCCCATCTGGGGACTCCATCGTCCTACTGGGGGACTTCAATGCCCACGTGGACAATGACAGCAGTGCCTGGAGGGATGTAATTGGGAGGACCGGCCTCCTTGACCTGAGCCCGAGTGGTGATTTGTTATCCGACTTCTATGCTAGTCACAGTTTGTCAATAACAAACACCATGTTCGAACATAAGGGTGTCCATCAGTGCACTTGGCACCAGGACACTCTACGGAAGTCCTGGTGCCTGTGGCCGAAGATTGGATGATACGATTACAAAATCGATCATCGACCTCCGGTCACATTTTGCGGACACTCGAATGAAGAGAGGGGCTGAGTTGTTAACTGATCACCACGTCATGGTGAGTTGGATCCGCTGGCAGGTGAGGAAGCCCCGCAGACCCAGCAGGCCCAAATGTATTGTGAGGGTCTGCTGGGAATGAATGTCTGGCAGAGCTTTCCGTCAGGGAGATCATCATCAACCACCCGGGAGAACCTCAACCAGATCCCAAGGGAGGCTGGAGACATGAAGTTTGAGTGGACCATGTTTTCCACCCCCATTGTTGAAGCAGCAGTCTGATGCTGTTGCTGCAAGGCCGCGTGTGCCCCGAACTCAGTGGAGGGCACTGGAAGTAAGGGATGCCATCAAGCCGAAGAAGGAGACCTACCAGGCTCATCTGGCCATTTTGTCTCCTGAGGCAGCTGACAGGTAACGGCGGGCAAATACTCGAGCCTGGGAGGAGTTCGGTGGGGCCATGGAAGAGAACTATCAGTCTCAGGGAGGAAAGTCAGTGCCCTACCAACACTGTTTACAGTGGAGGCGGGGAGCTGCTGACCTCAACTGAGGATGTGATCGGGCGGTGGTGGGAATACTTCAATCCCACTGGAATGTCTTTGACAGACGAAGCAGAGGCTGGGGACCCAAGCTGAAGTCACGGAGGTGGTTGATAAGCACCATGGTGCAAGGTACCGGGTGTGGACGAAACCCGGCCTAAGTACCCCAAGTCATGGCTGACATGCCTCTGCAACATCACCTGGCTGTCGAGGACAGTGCCCCTGGGCTGGCAGACCGGGGTGGTAATCCCAATATTTAAGAAGGTAGACCGGAGGGTGTGTTCCAATTACAGAGGGATCACACTCCTCAGCCTCCCCGGGTAAGTCTATCCCAGGGCACTGGAGAGGAGAGGTTTACAATATCACAGTTCCTCTCTGCCGGCGATAACCAACGGGAGAAAAAGTTGCATGGGTGCACTTTGTGGTCCTTCTCTGATCTCTGGTAGAGAGTAGCCCCTATCCCAACATCCGAAGCGTCCACTTCCACAATGAATTGTCTCTCGGGGTCAGGCATGACCAGAACCCTGACTTCTCTGGAACTCATGCTTGGTGGATGTGAGGGAAGTCAGCGCAGCTGCAATGCGACTGTAGTCTCAAATAAATCTCCGGTAGAAGTGGCAAATCCCAAGGACCGCTGGAGTTGTTTTCTGTCCTCGGGCATCAGCCATAACTTCAGGGCAGAGACCTTGGCAGGATCCATCTCCATGCTACCCTGTCAGATGATGTTACCCAAAAACCTAATCACAGAGGCATGAAACTCACACTTCTCCGCCTTGATGTACAAGGAATTGTCCCACAGCCTTTGTAACATCAACTTAACCTGGCAAATGTGCTCCTCGAGAGACCAAGAAAAACAAATACAAACTTGTTTAACATGTCTCTCAAAACATCATTTATGAACGCATGGAACACTTTGGAGGCATCTGTGAGTCTAAATGGCATCACTAGGTATTTGTAGTGTCCGCTAGGGGTGTTAAATGCAGTCTTTCAGTCATATCCCTCCCTAATGTGCACCAGGTGATATGCATTCCACAGGTCCAACTTCCTCAGGCCCAACTAGACTGTTGCTCCCTGCAGGAGCTCAAAAGCAGAAGTCAGCAAGGGCAAGGGGTAGCGATTATTAACTGTTGGTTCTTTCAGACCACAATAATCAATGCAGAGCTTTGATGATCTGTCCTTCTTAACGAAGAAAAAAACAGAATTCACAAGGGCGACTGGTCTCGAAGAGGACACAAAACATGACCAGTAACATGCTTTGCTCCACTCTGCTTTTGCTCCTGTCTCCTAATCAATGTGGAGGTTATGAAGGTGCAATCAGGGGAAACCGTGAATCACGGGCACGTGGGAGGATGCATGGAGGTGAAAACTAAGACTCTCAACATGTTTTCCAGTGATGGTAAAACAGAGTAGCAGAGTCTGATGTGTAACCCGACCGATAAGGTGCACATCTAAGGCTCGAACTGGGACTGGATGAGAAAGTTCTTTTGCCTCAATTTGTAGCTGTTTGGCTACATTCTCGTCAAAAGCGTCCGAGTCAAGCTTGGAGGAAACCGTGTGACAAACCCTATTAACAGAGGCCAGCTCCCTGGATTAGGATTTACTGAACTGGTACTCACTAGGGGCTCCTGCATCACTAATGAGCTACCCCTTTTAACGGATACTTACCTGCAAAATGCCCCACAATTGTCCCCACAACACAGACATAATCTGGACCTCTTCTTCTCTTCCGGGTTAAAAGAAGTTCTGCCTGCCTGTACGAGCTCCCCAGAGAACGTGCAAATAAACCTCACGCCCAGCTCTACCCCTTCCCAGAGCCAGTCTACAGGCCTGGAAATGTGAATCTATTCTCACCATCGGCTTGATTAGAGCATCCAGAGAGGCTGGGATGTCGTGAGAAACCAACTCATCTAAAATGTAGTCCGATAACCCATGCAAGGACACCTTGACAAGTGCTGAAGAATTCCATGTAGACCTACTGGCAAGGGTGCAGAACTCAATAGAATAGTAAACCATTGATCTACCTCCCTGTCTCAAGATCATGAGAGCACTTGGTGGTCCGGTGGGGCTCGTCTCCAAGGCAAACAACTTAGTTCAGAGGTCAACGACTCATAGGACACGCAAGGCAAGGGCCAACCGACTCCCTCTTCCCTCAAAATTGCTCAGGGACCTCCATTCTCCGTTCTTGGATGGAAAACGTGGGGGCAGGAACAGCTGCAGTGGTGCCAGAAACGGATGCAAACGCAGACGGGGCCTCTCCAATCAGGAGCAAGGCGAACTATTTGTCTGAGAGAGTCGACAGGTCAGTTTGGGGGGGACAGGAGAGCAGCGTGAGTCAAAGGGCAGACAATGGTCATGTTACCAGGCAGTCTGTAGATTCAAAAACTAAAAACAAGATGGGCAGGAGAATCGATTGAAAACGGGGACAGGCAAGGTCAAAACCGGTAAAACAGGAGCTGGAAAAAATGCTGACGAGTCATGGAAATAACACAAGGCAATCTGGCATATTGAGCTCAGGCACAGGTGAGGTTAAGTAGCCGTCTAATTGCTCAAGTTGCCAGCTGATTGGACGGTTGGATCAGAGATGTGACAGGGTGGGGTAGGAAAGAGGGACACACAGGAACAAATCACATGGAAAAAAAAACTCGATTGGTGACAACAAACAGCAGGCAGAGAGACATTTTGGGGGAAAAAGATTATACCTTCTCAAATAGACTGAGATAGTTTGACTTTGGCCATCAGAATGGCCCACAGTTGCATTTGTCATCTGATTGTCTTCATGGCACTGTGACCTGATGGATTTGGTGTGCATAGATCGAACCCGTATGCCTTTGTTGTTGTTGTGTCTTTGTTCATACAGGCAGTTACCCAGTCCAATCAACCCCCTCCTTTAATTACACAGCCATAGTCGGACCTGCATGTCCTTATTACTCATGATCGATGAGTGGGTAAACCTAAAGCTCATTAAAAGGGCGCACTACTAGAGCTTACCTCGCTCTGACTTTCTCGAGCAAACACTATGTGGTCAGTGTGAGAATGACTCCAACATACCAATGACTGAATTGGGCTCTGTTCCAAATGCACACACAGCCAGAAAGGACCTGAAATTTGGAGAGGCTCCCTTTGGAGCTGAGGTATTTGGGGAGGAAGATGGCTGAGGCCAGACTGCAAAGGTTACAGCAAATTCACTCACGCACAAACATGAGCACGCACACACAATACAAGACTACATTACATCCTGAGTGCAACACATAATATTCGACTTACCATACCTTCCCTCTCTCATCTAGATATATAGATATCCATCTATATCATTATAGGTAGACGGACGGATGGACAGACGGACGGACAGATAGTAATATCTATCTTTCCAAGCAGAAATTCAGCTGTCCAGCAGCCCCTAAAACAACAAGTAAAACATAAAAACAGGACACACTCTTCCGTTCAGACTGTTTTAAATTGGAGTTAAAAGTGCATTCTAGAACAGTTGAATTGCTGTGGGGACAAACTGTGACCTAGTGTGTCCAATATTGTTAATGTGGATTGTAGTTTATATCTAAATTCAAGTGAAAAATATCCAACTTTAAAATGAATGGTCAACTGCTGTGAACTACACAACATGAAAACCTAAGTGAAAATGTTGGGATTGTCATTGTGCTAATAGACTTGTCTTTGAGGTGGGAGGGTTTTTTTCTTTTTTCTTTTCTTCTTGTAATTTTTTGTTCAAAAAATTACTCTGGAAAAACATTGAGTTTAAGACAAAACTTTGGCCCATTTGAAACAAAGGAGCACGCACACCCCAAATGAAAGGCCATCGCCGCTCAATTTCTTGCCTACAGTGGACACCACAAGAAGCTCATCTCTGTAACGGTGCAAATTTTATCATAGGGCACCAAATGCGGGGTGAAGTTCAGGCATTGCCCCCCCTACCCTCGAAAGAGCAACAACCCCCCAGACTCCACCAAGAAGATGCTGCCAGAGGAGAGAAAACTGAATGGGAGGAGACACAAGTAAGAACAGATGTCCCGAACTTCGACTGCCAATATTTCCAAAACGGAGCGTCACAGACATTTTGGCGATCCCAGTAAAACCATAATTTGTGTCGTAAAATTTAATTGGATGGAGTGTAGGTAAGTTGTCCACAATGTCACACAAGAGTCACAAAACAACTAAACTGATAATATGGGTCGAAGACAACAAAATTTCCCGTCGGGGTTAACTATTTTGAAAAAAAATTCCCACTAAGCCAAGACATTGAAAACATGTCTAAACTAGTGGATGCTTTTCAACATAACACCACAAGAGTCTTCTTTTTCTTTTTTTGTATTGAGTCACATTGGGACTATTCTTCCACAACACTAAAGCTAATATTTCAGTTAATTCTGCCAGCAAGGTTACACATAAGATAGTATCACACTGAGGAAAAACAAATACATACACTGATGAATGAAAACATTGGTATCACCACAGTAGCAAGTGTCACATCATCAAAGCATTTTCATATAGTCAGCAAACTTTTCATTTTTACATTTGGCAAAGAGGCATTTGGAAGAACAAGATTATACCTTCTCAAATGTACTGATATAGTTTGACTTTGGCCATCAGAATGGCCCATAATTGCATTTGTCGTCTTGTCATCTTCATGGCAGTGTCAACTGATGGATTTGGTGTGCGTAGATCGAACCTGTGTGCCTTTGTTATTGTTGTGTCTTTGTTCATAAAGGCAGTTGCTCAGTCTCTACAGAACAGCCAGTGTGTTTGACGTGGAGTATAGGAAACATTATTCGTCTCATGGATCGAACACAAAACCACTCTGAGGAAGAAGGGAGCCAGCCAGTGCATATGCATGACAACAAGCACCTTACTGGGGCCCACGGATGTATTTACTATGTTGGTGCTCCTCTTCTACACAGAGACAGCAAGCACCACTACAGCAGCTCAACAAGAAAAGTCCACTGTCTAATACACATTCATTACTATTTTGGAAAACTGGTTGCAAAAATGGCAATGAAAGATATATGCTTACATTTTTCATCTACACTGCAAACTTTCAGGCCTTAGATGAAGTGATAGCAAATAGAACAACCAGCTGTATTTGAAAGTTTAAAATCAATGGAAGGAGGACTTTTACAACAAAGTCATTCACAGTTTTGTCCAGAGGAAGGCAAGTGGACCTCATTTACAACTTGCAAGCATGCATCAAATAACGGCAAATACATTTCATTTGAACAGACTGAATAAGAATTGTGGCAATTTGAAATCGCAGCGCACTCACACATGTTTTCTAAGATGGTGTTATTTGAAAGGTCTTCCAAAGCTTAATATGTACCTGACCTGTCAGCAATAAAAGGTGATACAAGCTATGAAACTCAGTCTGTTGCCAGAGTGAGGGTTACCAGCTAGGTGGTGAATTTCAGCTTCATTGGTTTCACATTAATAAAAATCAGCATCTCACCAGCAATCAACTTTACAGTATGTCACTGTATATTGTGGGTGAGAATACCACAACAATTTTAGTTTATGCTTTTCCTGACTCTACTTTTTCTCATATTCAGGCCAGGCAGTATCACTGACTAAGTGGTTTAACCACTTTAAACTGCTGACACTATGAGTAAAGAAATAGACATTGTGTCTTATCCCAAACTTGCAAAAAGACTGAGCAATGTTAACAATGTGGCAGTTGATACATTTCCACAAAACACCACTACCAATAACCATTGTGATAAACAAGTTCAATGTAGTTAACACTTTACGACACTGACACTGCTTATTGTGTTTCACTGAGACTCCATTACACAGTCACTTCATTTTTACTACCTGCACCATAGAGGTGGGGCTGGTCTTTGTGTTGTGGCATGTTGTGAAGGGGATCCATGGAGTGGGGTTGCCTAGACACAAGTGTCTGCCTCTTTGATGCTGTCTGATTCATGACTATTTGATCAGAGTTATCAGAGGGAAGAGGACAGGTTTGTACTTTGGTTTTCTTGTAACGATCCATAAGGGGAACAGATGGTATGAATACATCTGTGTGAGAAATGGCCCGTGATATTGATTTGTGGCTTCCACTAATATCGCCTGGGAGGCTGCTGACTATGCCACCCTTCAGGGACATCATAAGCTGGTCCGACGAGAACAGAGGGTCCTGGGAAAACAGGTGATCTTTTGAGTATAAGCTGTCATGGGAATAGAGCCGTTCCTCTGAGTAGTGGTGGTCTTTCAAATAGATGTAGTCCTGGGAAAGTAGTCGGTTCTTTAACTGCAGCCGTTCTTGGGAGGTGTGCCAGTCCTGTGGAAGCAGGGGCTCTTGGGATCGAAGATGTTTTGTAGACAGGAGTTGTTCATCTGAGAGGATTCGGCCTCCATGCGGGGGCGTGGCTTTGGATGACACTGCATAACTCTGCTGAGAAATCTTGTGTGGGGAAATGGCACCGTCCTGGGATAAGGCCCTCTTGAGTCGACGGGGTCGTTGCCTTTGCTGAGAAGACAGCCCCAGAGGTGGAGTCTGGGAGATGGACGGCTGGCTCTGCGACTTATCTTGCTGCTGTTGAACAAGATGGACGAGGTACTTCAAGTTAGCTGAATTATGGTATGGTTATCATAAGACTTTACCATCGAAGGCTACACAGTCAACAGCACATCAGCAAAAAAAGTCACCGAGCGCACATGAAGTGATCTATAGTAACAAACTAAACTCAGTATATTCACTCTGTGTGAAACCAGCGCCTGGACCTCAGCTATTTTGCTTTCTTCCAACCACTACTTGTACTTAGGCCTTCATTGGGTCCAATCTTTTTGGCGGGGGGGTTGAATTCTTTTCCTATTCAAATGATCTCAAATTGGTGCAGCCACACTGCAGGTGTAATCTTTCCATTGTTGAAGTAGAATCAGTCTGGACCTCAGGTTGATTACACTGGGCAATAAACACAACACAAATAGATGAATGAGTGAATGAGTGAATGAATGGATGAATGGATGAATGAGATGAATGAATGAGCAAATGAATGAGCGAATGAAAGTTATTTATGTTTTTTCAACTGTATTAGGACCATTTCCCACCCCTCACCTCAATATTTCTCATCCAAAAAAGGTTTAAGGAGAAAAAAACTGTTTTCTAACGGAACATATTAATTAAATGGAGGAGTCTTTATCACTGATGTCGGGAAGTTCTCCCAAGATAGGCACTGGAATTTCGTCGTAGTGAGCTACAGGACGACATGCTGATTCAAGATTGTCATACTTGAGGCTGCTTCGGTTCCTTCTGTTCATCCCAGTCACATCAATAGCGCAGAAGTAGCAGTCAGTGACGTGGTTTATTGTCCATACCATGGGAATTCCAAATTTAAATCAACTCTTCTTGAGAGCGCCGGAGGCTCAGTCGGTCCCCATGCCTAGGGACTGGGGGGAGGCCGGTTCAAGTCACAGTGATGACACAAGAGACTGGAGGTTGGACTGGTGGCTGGAGGGACTGCAGTTCACCCCCTGAGCACTGCGCTTAAGCAAGGCACCAAATCCCAAACCAGTTAAGGGGCGCTTTCAGAAAGGGCAGCCCCTCACTCTTGGGGCCCTCCCTTACTGCATGATATGGTGTGCATACTGCCATGTGTGTGTTTGTAAGAGTTATAACTCTGTAATTTCCCCCTCAGGGTATTTTCAAGTGTAACACCTCTCCTTGTCTTCTCTTGCCTTTGGTCCACTGACGCAGATACTTGCATATCATGTGTGGCACGCAAGCTTAGTTGTGGTCACAGAGTTAAATACCAAAATAAGCATGGTAAGCACACTTTATGAAACTTGCGACAAGATTCCTGCTAAGAACAGTGGTGTATTCACCTTAGATGTAGCAGAATACAAAAGGCTTATTTTAGCAAGATCCTCTAGTCGAAACCATTTCATTCACATGTAATTTAAAAAAATCAAGTACCACAGTTATAAGTTGGCATATGCAAAATCTTCAGAATTCATTAGTTGCAAGAAAAATAAAAGAATGTGCAAATATATATTTGCAGCATATGATGTGAAAATACCCATACACCTTTAATACTTCTGCCTGAGCACAGCACAAACTGGATGAACAAAGACAAATTCTTGGCAGTAAATAAATCCCAATTTTCAGATCATTCAGTGAAATTATATCATTTTATCTGATCTGATCTTATTTGGTGCAGTAGGGTTCTTCTGCACAGTCGTTGGGAACCGATGCTTTATTCATTGCCTGAGTTTACACCCTGAGTTGACACCTCTTTGCTCCATGTTACAATGAAGCTCAATTCAATTCAATTCAATTCAGTTTGATTCGATTCATTCATTCAATTCAATTCAATTCAATTCAATTCAATTCAATTTGATTCGATTTGATTTGATTTGAATCAATTTCATTCGTACAGCGCCAAATTAAAATAGAAGTTATCTCAACGATCTTTCCAAAATAAACCATTTAGGGCTCCTCAACATGTGAACACTCAAATTCTATAAGATGACGCCGCATTCACACCTTTTTGTTACAGTAAAATCTGCTCAGTTTTTGATTGGCTGTTGTCTGTCCCATTCCTTTGTGGTTTCTCCCATTTACATCTTTGCTTTGTTACTCAGTGCCAGTGTTTGGTCATCGCTCACAGTTTGTATTCGTTCTTAGTCATTTATTACTTTAAGAATTCTGCCGCTGACTTTTGCTTTATTCACTTGATATTCCTCGTGTTTCTGTTTTTATTCTCCAGGAATTGCCTGTTGAATTGGGTTTAGTTGACTTCAACTTGTAACATTTATCTCCTCACATAAACCAAACCATAGCTAATGAACATGTTAGTCATGTAGTCTGTGTAGTCATCTGTGAAATTGATATACAGTATTTTCAGTCCAATCGGTGATAGTTGTTTTTCAATTCTTGAACTTAATAGAATATGTTGAAAGACAGATATAGACATGATGATAAACATGTAAAAACTATAGTTACTGTAATAGTATGTCACAGTGAATCCAATGGCTGTTTCCTTTTTGTGCAATTTTAGTTATTAATGCAATTCATTATAACTCCTTTGTTGAAATCGACTGAAACTGGTAGAAATAACAGAAAAAGTGGCACTTGAAAACACAAAAGAAGCCAGCACGTCACCTTGTCTTGACTTGCTTTGACAATATGAAAGGGAACTGTGCCTCGAGCCGCGAGGTCGGGGAGATGGCGTTTCCGCGTGTAGTATTCTTCTGCTTCCTCTTCTGCGAAAAACAGGCAAGAGGAAAACAGTGATGGGAGGTGCTTCATTGTGTTCTTGGATGTAAGCTGGGACCAATTTCTTGGGCACCGGACTGAGATTTTCCTGGAAATTTCATAGAATTTCTTACACATACCAGTACTCTTGACTTAAAATTTATTCTTTGCTTGGATGACAGTCATTGTCACTGTCTGAAATCTGTAATCCACTTTAAATTCTGATCAGGCCTCTAACTATCATCTTCTTCTTTTTCAAATATCATTTGTAATGTGTTACTTGTCATCAAATTACTCAGCAATGTACGATGGAAAATATGCTGGCTATATCTTATATGAAAAGGCAACTTTATTCACACACATCTCACATAACCTCAAAAAACACACCAACCTAACTACACTGCACTGCAAGTACAAAGGGAACCAATTCTGTGCAGCTGATGTAGGGACATGTTGACTATGCAAAAGCCCCTTACATGAAATTAGCACCTACAAAGTGAAAATACTCTCTTTTAGGGATGTCCGATATTGGCTTTTTTGCCGATATCCAATATGCCGATATTGTCCAACTCTCAATTTGCCGATACCGATAACAGCCAATACCGATATGTGCGCCTAAGGAGCGCATAGGCACTATTTCGGTGTAACGCAAGCATTATTTTATTTTTATCGGTTTTTATTTTATCGGTTTTAAAGCAAAAAACACTGATACCGATATTACGTGTTTATGCTAATATCGGTCCGATAATATCGGCCCACCGATATTATCGGACATCTCTACTCTCTTTCTCTCTGACATGAACTTGCTATGACCACTGCAAGCAAAATTGGCTCGAGTGGATTATTAACTCCTGATCGACATGGCTTCTTTGTGAGCATGTCTGTGGCTGTGTGCGCATAAAAATATAATGTTAACATATTGCACCAATGAAAGTTAATTGTCAGAGTGCAGTCATATTTCAAACCTGTCATCACAGTTCAGGACTGAAAAGTACTGAATGGGAAAGAAATGAAAATGACCTCTTTCCTTATCTCGGCCCAGGGTGACAAAGCCAGAGGAGATGAAGTTGTGTCGATTCACTCTGCCAGTGCTTCTCTCACTCACCCGTCCGTAATGAGTGCCTGTACACACACAAGCACACGCACACGCACACATATGCACACACGCACACACAAACACGCCATCCCTATGATCACAATTAAGACATTTATATCTACGTACATGACATAGGTTAGAAAAACAGATACATACAGACAACATAATTCTGATAAGCACTGCCAAAATGGCCGATATTTTTACCCATGTTTGGCTAATCACCACAAGTCTTGGTTTTCAAGGCTGTGCTTGATTTTCAACGTCACTTATGTTTCTCCCTGTTTTACTGGTCAATAAAGGGGTCCTGACTGTGGGTCAGAAGATGAGGCACTTAAGCATTCAAACTACCGTGCACTGCCCCGCACCTCCACCACTGCCTACCTACCATGCTATCCCTTCAACCTCTGACATCCAGCAAAACCACCTAACAGACCACCTAAGTTGCCTAAACGTTTCTCTCTTTCCCTTATTGTGAATTATCTCACTTCCAAATGCATGCCTGGCCATTTGAGGAAACGGATGTTCTGTTTAAATTGCCTTTCCAAAGCGTTTTCCTCATTATGAGGTTTCTGGGGACTTTTTATTTGACTTGGTCAGGAACTGTCTGTGCTTTAAAGCACCTTGACATATACATTTGACTGGGGGGTTGATAATTCTAAATGTCGTTTTTTTTTTGGCACAGAATTGTGTTATTCATACATATTCAGGCAATGAGTCATCATTGGTTTGTTTATAGCTTCAGAAAACCCATATGGACGGAGCGCAATATCTTGAAACCATTTGTCCTATAAGGGTGTGGTTAGGTTCAAAATGTTCCCAGCACCTTCATTTATATTCATTGTCAAATGCAAATACACGCCTAAGTGCAATACTTTCAAAGATATTGTTAAAAAAACTTTCCTCTAGCATTTTTGTGACTTGTAGTTCCTGAAAGTAGCAAATATAGCCAAGCATAAAAATGAGAAATCACAAAAATCTGTACCCTGGAATGAAGTGAATCTTGGCACAGATGACACTACAGAAACTGAAAGTGTTGTTGATGAGCCTGCTTATCAACTTCAGGTGGAGGAAATGGAACACAGCGCTCGTGTGACCGTTGGCAATGAACAGCCATCCTCCTCGTCTTATAACATGCCACAGGAATTCCATTACATTTGATATGGAGAATTTGATCATATGCACTGAAATTAGGTTTTCTGTCAATTGCTCTAAAAAAACACAGGATATGCTTATTGTTACTGTAGAAGTTAAGTACAAACCTGGGATTAAGGAACATTTTGAGATAAATTTCAAGCCTCTAGGTGCAGCGATTCTCAAGATGTGGATTTTTTGTCAACATTTTTGGCAATTTTCTAACTGAATACCCTCATTGGCTCCGTCCGTATGGGTTTTTGGAACCAAATGACTCAATTATCCTGCTGTGGTTTATTCCCTATATATTTTCATATTCCATGCAAACATTTATGCATTTCCAAGATTCTTGAAGTACAACCTCCCCAATATGACAGAGCAAGTTGAGAAAGATGTGAATGATAAAGCTGACTTGTTCCATGAGGAAAGACAGTATGAATACACAACATATTCCTCAATACAAAATATCACTGATTGTCTGAAACAGGCTAAATTCTTAAGCACATCAGGCCCTGTTATGTTGTGATGACTCAAGCATCCTAAGATCACTGCACATCTCCTTTTCTTGCCCTTTTCTTTCTTTTTCCAGCCCATTGCACGGGGCTTCTCTCTGACTTGTCCCTCAGGGACTAATTAAGTTTCTCTCACTGCGACTGACTGAGACACTCAAGTCCACCTTACACACAGTAATTACACACAGTTTTTGGGGACTTGAAATTATCGTTTCCCATCTTCAATAGTTCCCCCATTTCCTTACGCACACAATGGCTTGTGTGTGACCGTTGAACTATTGGAGTTTGATAGAGGAAAATAATTTTCGAGGAAATGGTGACCTGGTGTGTCATTTGAGGAATTTAAAGCAGGAGTTGGGAGTTGAGTGTGTGTATGTGTGTGTGTGTGTGTGTGTGTGTGTGTGTGTTTTCTCTCCTAAGCACCAACATGTGAATACACACATTTGTTCAGGGCTCACTACTGCAATGGTTTGGTCCCTCCCTTCCCTTCCCTGCGCCTCCCTCCCTCCCTCTAAATACTAAATCATTGATCACTGC
>OMPJ01012222.1:0-46144 GCA_900312935.1 Carapus acus
GGTCGATTTACGTTCCTACCCTCACCTATGGTCATGAACTTTGGGTCATGACCGAAAGGACAAGATCTCGGGTACAGGCGGCCGAAATGAGTTTCCTCTGTAGGGTGGCAGGACGCACTCTCCGAGATAGGGTGAGGAGTTCTGCCACCCGGGAGGAGCTCAGAGTAGAGCCGCTTCTCCTCCACATCGAGAGGAGCCAGCTTAGGTGGTTCGGGCATCTAAACCGGATGCCTCCCGGACGCCTCCCTAAGGAGGTATTCCGGGCATGTCCAACTGGGAAGAGGCCGCAGGGAGGACCCAGGACGCGCTGGAGGGACTATGTCTCCCAGCTGGCCTGGGAACGCCTCGGGGTCCTCCCAGAGGAGCTAGAGGAGGTGTCTGGGGAGAGAGAAGTCTGAGCTTCCCTTCTGAGACTGCTGCCCCCGCAACCCGGCCCCGGATAAGCGGCAGAAGATGGATGGAATAGCTAAAGGGCAAAGCGCGAGGAGAGGGCTTGGATGAAATGACATGACAAATCCATGTACGATTCATTCCTTCCATTTTTGTTTTGGAATGCAAAATGAAAAAAACGAAAAACTATTCAGTTTTTAGTTTTTCTGTTTTGGAATCAAAAACGAGAGATTGAAAACCATTTCGTTTTTTGTTGTTTAGTTTTGGAATCAAAAATGAGAAAACAAAAAAACAAAAACCATCCTTTTTTCGGCTCGGATCGAAAACACAAAATGGAAAAATGGGAGTCAGGGACTGAATGTAATATTGTTATCAAATAAGTCCAGTTTGTGTGATCCATAAGTTTGGTAATAAGCAGTACTTAAGCCACCATCTATTGATCATGGTGGCGCTGGAACCACACGCTACTTTTATCAAGGAGCTATTGGGCAGCGGTTTGACACACTGAAATATCCCACAAGTTAGAGCGGAGGCGGCACTGAATGCTACTGGCTGCTGTGGTGGCTAACCAGCATGAATGCTAGCAAGCTACGGCTTATCACCTACCTTCTGGGCAAGAGTTGAACTAAATTATCCAAACCATGATTATGTAAAGAACACATTAAACAGGGAATAAGGAAATGCCCTTGTGACTGCACACTTCCCATGTTGCATATTCATTGTGACAAACATACGAACTGGATGAGGGTTATTTTGCACATGTGAAAGTTGCAATCCTCATTGTATATTGTTTTCAAATTGGGTAGTATATGTTATTTGTATATGCTTACTGTGCGATGAGGTTTGCACACTACACACAAAGCTTTATATATCCAGCCCAAACACTCCATCCATAGATCCAATTTTAGAACCAATTGTGGCCTGCAAGTTTGCCCACCCCTGTTCTAGACCCAATAAAATCAATCCTCCTTAGGGTCAGAGGAGGTGTGTATGTAGCCATTGGTGCCAAAAAATGTATAATTCAGTGTGGTTGGAGAAAAGAGAAGAGGACATGTTCTACATGCTATCATCGGTGAACTTCTCCAAAAGCAAATGAAAGATTACGCTGGGTGAGAATCACACCAAAGAGGAAATGAGACAAGGAACATCTGATCCTTTGAGCAGGGGAGAGCTGCTTGGTCAAGAAGCTAGACTCTACAACCCACTTGGTCTAGTTACGCCTGTTGAACAGAAGGGAGCAGTCCTCTCAAGAAAAGCTTCCCAAAAGGCTGGAGGTGCAAAGATAACTTAGGAGTCCTGGGGCCTCGTTTGTCAACCTCATATATAAATGTGCGCACGTAGTGCTCACGCACTTTCCGAGGCAAAGTGTATCATTTACCAAGGCGTATTTGTTTGTAGAAATGTGTGAAATTTAAGAACAACTCCGATCATGCGTACGCACTACATCTCTCCCTATCAATCCCAGTGTACAGGGACGCTAACCTGCAAAACAGCGCCACGTACACACAGAGCGCTGTTATTTAGGTCCACTTAGACATAGACTTGACCAGAACCGATTGGCTGCATAAGTAACTACGTGGGAACCGCATTAGGTCGTTATTATTTGCACAGAGTGGCCTCTCAGCAGGTCCAGCTTCCAAAAAACCACACTGATGGATCTGTGCCATGATTCACACCTCGTGTTGAAGTGGGAGACAAATTGCAGCAAAGCCATCCCATTACACTTCCAGGTTGTGTCCACTGAGATATTTCTCTGAGAGGTTGGAGACATGCAGCATCTTGCAACTGTGGCGACCCCAGGTGGAATTATGCTGGCAGTGTTAAAAGCAAGAAATTCCCCAGCTTTGATTTACATTCAGCTCTTATACAGACATGACCAACAAGCCAAATAAAATTAAACAAGGATTTCATGCCATCGCCGGCTTCCCAAATGTAATTGGAGCCAGAGATTGCACCCAGGGCAGTTTCTTCTTCCTTCTTTTCTTTCCTAACTACTTACACCGGAATGCAGCACCTTAGTTTCATTACTCAATGAACTTGCTGTTATGACAATAAAAGATTTGAGAGAGTGCAAATGATGCATATATGCCATATTAGAAATATTTGTATCTTAAGAAAATAGAAAATATTTTGAAAAACTATTACAGTGCAACATTTCAAATTAAACACTGCCATCTTATGCAGATAAAGGTCACAGACAAAATATAAAGAGAACAAGTTATTTAGTAATATACCAATTCATCATGAATTAAAGTACACACCCACATATAAGGTTAACCTGTCAGGCCATCATGTGCAAATTAGCTAAAACTGTAGTTTGGGCACCTTGTGTGCAGCAAAGACAACCACAATGTCCTCCATGTCTAAAGACCGGCGAACATTATGCCCAATTGAAGTGAGTGCCTTTCTTAGCCCTTAAACTCTAGTCTCGATTCAATTCACCTCCAATGCTTAAAAACAACCCCAGCAAATGTTAAATGTTAAGTACACTGACTTACTTATGCTTAAGTAAGTCACACAGCATTTAAGCATTTTGCTGTTTGAGAGTAAGACAGGCACAACTGATGCTTTAAAGACAGTTAACAGCTGATGTGCATGATAGGCTACTCCATCCATCTTCAGCAGCTTATCCGGGGCTGGGTTGCAGGGGCAGCAGTCTCCTCCCTCTTCGCTCTCCACTTGACACCTCCAGCTTCTCTGGGAGAATCCCGCAGCGTTCCCAGACCAGCTGGGAGACATAGTCCCTCCAGCTTGTCCTGAGTCCTCCTCTGGGCCTCCTCCCAGTGGGACATGGCTGGAACACCTCCCTGGGAAGGCGTCCAGGAGGCATCCAGAAAAGATGCCCGAGCTACCTCAACTGGTTCCTCCCGATGTGGAGGAGCAGCGGCTCTATTTTGTGCTCCTCCAGGGTGGCTGTTACCCTTTGTGCAGAACTCGTCATCCTATCTCATAGGGTGCGTCCTGCCACGCTGCGGAGGAAACTCATTTTGGCCGCTTGTATCCGGGATCTCACCCTTTCGGTCATGACCCAAAATTCATGACCGTAGGTGACGGCAGCGACGTCGATCGACCAGTAAATAAAGAGCTTTGGCTTCCAGCTCAGCTCCTTCACCATGACGGATGGTACATCAACCGCATTACTGCACTGCTCATTATCGCCGCTGCAGATCCGTTGGTCAATATCCCGTTCCATTCTATTCTCACTCCTGAACAAGACCCCGAGATACTTAAACTCCTTCACTTGAGACAGGATCTCATCTCCAATTCGGAGGGTGCAGGCCACCCTTTTCCGGTCGATATCCATGGCCTCAGATTTAGAGGTGCTGATTCTCATCCCGGCCATCTCACACTCGGCTGCAAACCGCCCCAGCACGTGGTCTGAGAGCGCCAGCAGGACAACATCATCTGCAAAAAGCAGCGATGAGATCCTGTGGTCCCCAAACTGGACCCCCTACGGCCCCAGGCTGCGCCTAGAAATCCTGTCCATAGATATAATCATTACATCTATGGACAGGATGCCTTCTCCAAGTCCACAAAGCACATGTGGGCTGGTTAGGAAAACTCCCATGAAGTTCGACTATTGGCCGGATTCTCCTCTCCAGCACCCTAGAATAGACTTCCCCAGGGAGGCTGAGGAGTGTGATCCCTCTGGTCCCTCTGTTTAAATAGGGTCCCCCTTCTTAAACAGAGGGACCACCACCCTGGTCTGCAGTCCAAGGGGCACTGTCCCCGAGTGCCAAGCGATGTTGCAGAGGCGTGTCAGCCATGACAGCCCTGCAACATCCAGAGACTTGAGATACTCGGGGCGGATGTTGTCCAACCCCAGCGTCTTGTCACCTTGGAGCTTTTTAACCACCTCATTGACTTCAGCTTGGGTGTTGGACGACTCTATGCTCTGAGGCAATATTGAACATCAGACTACATCGTCTGAGGCAATATTGGTCAATGATTTAATGTCTGAATGCCACTTTGACATGTTATGTCTTACAAAGACCTGGCTGCGTCCCATCGAGTATGTCAGCCTAAATGAAACTACTCCATCCAGTCACATTGATACTAAAATTCCTCGAGACACCAGCCAAGGAGGTGGGGTTGCATCCATCTTTAACTCGAGCCTCTAATTCAACCCTGGTCCCAAAGTGCATCACAACTCCTTCAAAACCCTTGTTCTTACTCTGTCGCACCCGACATGTAAAGCATTGCCATCCATCCTGTATGTCACTGTGTGCCAGACCCCGGGCCTGTACTCTGAGTTTCTAGGTGAGTTCTCAGAGTTCCTATCCTCCCTAGTTATCATGGCAGATAAGGTGATTGCAGTAGGAGATTTTAACATTCATGTGGATGTTGAGACCGATAATCTTAGCACTGCCTTTCTCTCATTGCTGCACTCTCTCAAATGGTCAGTAAACCTACTCATCACCTTAATCACACTCTCGACCGTGTTTTAACTCAGGCATTGACATTGAGAACCTTGTGGCCCTCATAATCCTGTTCTTCCAGACCACTTCTTAGTAACATTTGAATTTCGTCTGCATGATCATACACCTCCCACCAAAATAGTTATCATGATCACACACCTCCCACCAAAATAGTTTTCTCAAGATGTTTATCAGACAGTGCTGTAACTAGATTTAGGGGGGCCATTCCATCTGCGCTTTGTCTAGCTCAAACAAGGGAGTCATTCAATAGTCTTACTCCTTCCATTATAGACCAGCTAGTTGATAATGCCACCAGCTCATTGTGCACAACTCTCGACGCTGCTGCGCCCCTAAAGAAAAAAAACATGAAACTGAAGTGATGGGCTTCATGGTACAATACGCAGACCTGTGAACTAAAGAAAACCTCACGTTAACTCGAAAGGATCTTGCACACAACTAAATTGGATTATTCTCGCTTAGAATGGCAGGACAGTCTGAGAACATATAGAGAGGCCCTCTATAAGGCCAGAGCCGCCCTTCACTAATCGAGGAAAAAAAAAATTACCCACAGTTCCTTTTCAGTACCTTGGTCAAGCTGACATGGAGTCATGAATCTACCAATCCATGTATTCATGCTGATCTTAACAGTAATGACTTTATGACCTCCTTCAATGACAAAATTCTATCAATAAGAAACAAGATTAGTGCTCTGAGTGACACAGACGCAGCTGTGTAGAATCTGTCCCAGGGCCCATGGTCCCTACAACCTCGTCCATCTCTAGCCTGCTTCTCCTGTATCAACCTTCCTGCATTAACCAAGATGGTACCCCCAGCTAAATCAACAACCTGTATGTTAGAGGCTGTTCCAACTAGCCTGCTCAAAGAAGTACTTCCCTTAACAGGAACATCTGTTCTTAGTATGATTAATATGCCTCTGTTAGCTGGCTACTTACCACAGTCTTTCAAAGTTGCTGTAATCAAACCTCTTCTTAAAAAAACCACCCTTGATCCAGGGGATCTTAGCTAACTACAGACCTATTTGTAACCCTCCTCTCCCCTCCAAGATCCTGGAGAAAACTGTCGCTAAACAGTTATGTGACTACCTGCAGAGCAATAGTTTATTCAAGGAGTTTCAGTCAGGTTTCAGAATGCATAACAGCACCGAGACGGCACTGGTGAAGGTCACAAATGATCTCCTGACCACTTCTGATAAAGGTCTCGCTTCTGTGCTTGTTCTTCTAGATCTCAGTGCTGCAATTGGCACCATCGACCATCAGATCCTTCTACAGAGGCTAGAGGATCTGATTGGCATCAAAGGAACCGCCTTAAGCTGGTTTAAGACATATCTATCAGACAGACCTCAGTTTGTACATGTTAACAACGTGTCCTCTGAGCAGACTAGGAATAGACATGAAGTCCCACAGGGCTCTGTACTCGGACCGATTCTGTTCACCCTATATATGCTTCCTCTAGGTGGCATCCTAAGAAAACACTCTATCAACTTCGATTGCTATGCTGACAATCCACAACTGTATCTCTCAGTGAAACCTGAGGAAACCCACCATCTAGCTAACGCTAGGCCTGTCTAAGGGACATAAGAAGGTGGATGACCCGTAATTTTCTGTTGCTCAATGCAGAAAAAAATAAAGTTATTGTTGTAGGTCCAGAGCACCTTAGAAACTCCTTATGTAATGATATTGCTACTTTGGATGGCTTTACCTTGGCCTCCAGCACCACCACAAAATATTTAGGTGTTATCTTCAATCAAGACCTGTCACTGAATGCCCACATTTAACAAATGTTAAGAACTGCCTTCTTTCACCTATATAACATTGCTAAGGTTAGGCACTTGCTGTCATTAAAAGATGCTGAAAAGCTAACTCGTGCCTTTCTTACCTTCAACCTGGATTACAGTAAATTCTTTATTTGCTGGCTGTAGCAACAAGACACTGAAGCCTCTCTAGCTGGTTCAAAATTCTGCAGCACGTGTACTGACAGGAACTGAGAAAAGAGGCCACATCTCCCAAATGTTAGCCTCTCTGCACTGGCTGCCTTTAACATCCAGAATAGCATTTAAATTCCTTCTCCTCACTTACAAGGCGTTCAATAATCAGGCACCATCGTACCTGAAAGAGCTGATTGTACCTTAACATCGAACCAGAGCTCTGCGATCCGAAAACTCAGGGTTACTCGTGATTCCTAAAATCGGTAAGAGTAGAATAGGGGGCAGGGCCTTTAGCTATCAGGCTCCTGTCCTGTGGAACCATCTTCCAGCTTCAGTCCGAGGAGCTGATTCCTCCACTATTTTGAGGAGTGGGCTAAAAATTTTCCATTTTGTTAAGGCTTATACTTAGATAAAACTATGCAGCCAAAATTAGATGACTCACTAAGCTTTCCTCCTCCTCCTCCTCCTCTTCCTCGATCTCCTCTCCCTCTCCGCCTCACTTGCATCCATCCCTTACCTGCATCCCTGTCGCGTAAAGTCATGTCACTAATTGGGCCTCTTCCCCAGAGTTTTGTCTTGTGCTTTATTAACCCACAGCCGGCAGCTAGAACACCACCAGCGATGATGGACGTCCACACATCTGGGTCCATAGGGCGTTTCTGAATGCAAATGACCCCAAACATGCACAAGTTCAGCAGTTACGCACAAGTGATATTTTACCTTTTGGTCGTTTGCACAGTTGAATATAGAACATTTCCTACTCTCCTAAAAAAATTGTGGAGGACAAACCTGCATTCAAGGAGCTAAAAGCTTCTTAAATAAACAGAGCTAAAGTGTAGCATGACGCTGCAAACAGTGGAACTGAGTGGTCTTTGAAGATCCATCCAGCAGGCTCCCCCCACAAGAACGGAGCAGCGGAAGCAGCAGTCCGATTACTAAAAGGAGCCTTGAATAACCTTAGCAGAAGTGGAGTCTTCACATGGGGAGAATTCCAGACGTTCCTCTTTATAGCAGCTAACCTGGTGAGTGAGTGACCGATACAGTAGATACCAAGTTATGAAGACTACGTGGAAAACATCAGTCCTAATTCTCTCTTGCTTGGTCGGACTGGCCAAAAAAGAGATCCAGGAGACTTTCAATTTGAAGGCTACCCTAACAAAAGATTTCAAAATATCCCGCGTAAATTCAGTTAATTCTGGAAGAAGTGGAGGGAGCTGGCGGACCTCAACCTGTTCATCAGGAGTACATGGCACACAAAGCAGCTAAATGTCATGTTGGGGAATGTAGTGAGGCTGGAGGATCAAAATGCCTTGAGAGGCCAGTACAAATTGGGCACAGTTGTAAAAACGAGTCCTGACCAAAGAGGAATCGTAAGGGATGTGAATGTGAGGACCTGTTCAAGCTACCTAGACCCCATCAGGAAGAAGGAGACATTGAACGCTGAACGGCTTACATCCAAAATCCCCTCTATCATCCTTCACGGGGATGTGAGATACCTGGTGGTCCTGCTTGCCAAAAAAACAACCACAAAGATAGTTAAACTTTGGACTGAGCAAGCCACCTCAGCCCTACAAAACTGCTATAAGGTCAGAGACTGGGTTTTTTTCACAGAGGGTACAGATCTGGATGGTCACACAGCTGAAGCACTGGATTTACATACACTACATTTCTGCACTGAGAATGTGGCTGAGACCAAAGCGGTCAAGGTGTTCCCCAGCAAGAAACTGTGGCTCATCAGCGAGGTGAGGACCCTGCTAAAGGAGTGGGACACTGGCTTCAGAGTAGGACACCCACCGGGCTACATGGTATCATAGAATAATTTGCGGAGGGGCATCAAGGAGGCCAAGTGCAGGTACCAGCAGCGTACTGAGGACCGCTTCTAGAACGACTCCAGACGGATGTGGTGGGGAATCAAGGCCCTGACGGGCTACAACAACAGTACCACCAAAGCTACAACACCATCTGACAGCACCCTTCCGGAAACACAGAACCAGTTCTTCGCTTGCTTTGACCGGCACAGCAGAGCAGACACCGTTCCTGCCCCACCGTCGGGACGATGACCTTCTACAGTTCCAGCCACGGCAGTTTAGAGCCACGCTGCGTAAGGTCACCACAAGGAAGGCACCTAGTTCAGATGGTGTTTTGGGGCAGTTACCCAGGGATTGTGCAAACCAGATGGCAGAGGTTTTCATAACCATCTTCAGCCTCCAGCAGTCTGTGGTTCCCTCCTGCTTCAAGTCAACCACCATCATCCCAAAACCCAAAAAGAACACAGTGAACTGCCTGAACTACCGAACGGTTAGTCTCACGCCCATCATCGCGAAATACTTTGAGAGGCTCATACTCCCCTCCATCAAGTCCGCCCTCCCTGCTGACCACGACCAACATCAGTTTGCCTACCAAGCGAAGAGGTCAACGGAGGAAACCGTATATTGAAACTCTCCTCTTCTTCCCTCTTTCTTTCCTAACTACTTACACCAGAATGGAGCACCTTAGTTTCATTACTTAGTGCAATTGCTGTAATGACAATAAAAGATTCCTGATTCCTGATGCCGTCATGAGGGTGCTCCACACTGCCCTCACCACCTGGACCAGAGCGACACCTACTGTATGTGAGGATGCTGTTTGTGGATTTCAGCTTGGCTATTGACACAGTTGTCCACCACAAACTGATCACAAAGCTGGGCAACCTAGGCCTTGGCAGTTCGCTGTTCCCTTGGATTTGGGACTCCGTCAGGAACAGACCCCAGCCTGTCAGAATTGGAGACAGCACCTTCTCAACAATTACACTAAACACCGGACCCCACAGGAGTGCGTCCTAAGCCCCCTCCTCTACTCCCTCTTCACACATGACTACTCCCCTCTCCATCCCACAAACACCATCATCAAGTTTGCCGACAACACTACCAATGTGGGACTGATTAAAAACGACTCAGCCTACAGGGGGAAGGTTAGGCATTTGACTCACTGGTGCCGTGAAAACAAAGTGAGCCTTAACACATCCAAGACCGAAGAACTGATTGTGGACTATAGGGAATCTAAGTCCGAGCTCCCCACCTCTCCATTAGAGGAGAGGAAGTGGAGAGAGTGGAGAGCTCAAGTTCCTGGGAGTTCACATGTCAGCTGACCTGACCTGGACCACCCACACATCTGCCCTGCTGAGGAAAGCCCACCAGAGACTTTAGTTTCTTAGGAAGTCAAGTCAAGTCAATTTAATTTGTATTGCGCCAAATCATAACAGAAGTTATCTCAAGGTGCTTTACAAAATGGAGCGGGTAGTGCTCCTCAACATGTTAACAGTCAAGGTTTATGGGATGGACACACAGAGACTCAACATATCCCCCATTAGCAACAGTGGCGAGGTAAAACTTCCATTAAAGGGAAACCTCGGGCAGGCCAGGCTGCAGTTGGGCGGCCAGGCGGCCTGAGCAGGTGAGTGGAGGCTCAGACAGTCTGACACACAGACATTCACACCCTTGCACTTCTACAACAGCTACTTTACGTGCACAGTCACATAACACCGCAGTCTTGTATAGTTCTTTTTGATATACATGGCAGTTTTTGTGCACTCTTTTATTTGCTATACCTACTGTGTTACTTGCTGTTAGACGTACTTTCACAACGATGTTGCCAACAGTGTTATAGTGACAATAAAGGATTCTTAGTTATTTTTATTGTTATTGATAGTCTTAATCCAATTTCTGTTCTTAAGAACAGATTGGAAAAAGACTCCAAAAGACTGGTGTGACCTCCTTGAGTTCATCAACCAGGAACTCAAGGGGAGGGAAGGTGTTGACACACATTATGCTCTGTTTTAGTATTTTCCTTATTTTTTTCCTCTCACGGTGAGGATCTGGTGTATGAGTGTGTGAGGGATGTCTGCCAGGGAGGGCAGCAGCATCTCTGGGTGACCATCTCTGATAAGGCTGCACGGAGCACCTGGGCGGCCCTTTGTCTGCCCTGTGTGTGGTGTCTGAGCAGGTGCACAGAGATGCTATTGGTATTGAACCTGATCCTGAAAAGGAAAAAGATGGAACAAGTTGACCCATGCGTCCTCCATGCAAGGCCTGTTTGAGATCAGGCAGTTGAACCAAATAACTCAACAGTGACTGGTCAGCACCATGATAGCAGTATGAAAATCTGAATTCTTTCTCTACCTATGTAATTGCATACTTCAGAGGATAGAGGTTTAATTACAGTTTAGCCACCAAGTATCCTCAAGCAAGGCAAAGTATAATTCAGGGCAACTCACTCATGTAGTGACATGGGTTCAGATACACAGATGCAATTTCAGTCAGTGGATTGTGTATATCAAAACAAATGTATCATGGGTAAATCTGTCATCAATTCATGTTTCTTCCACAGTACAAAACTATAATTTGGGGGACATCATTTAAGAGGCACTTAACAAACAACACAGCTGGCAGACAAGGAAATAAATTAAACTCATAAAAGTATCTCAACTTATAAAATAAATTAAAACAGAATAATGCCATGTAAAACCATGCACAACAAGTACAAGTGAAATAGCAATAAATAAAGAATTAAATGTGTTTTAAGAGAGGATTCAAAAACAGGAAGTGAATTGGCCATCCCAGTGTACAACTGTGCCACTCAATCCTCAGTTTAAGGGTAGCGAATGAAAGAGGCAGTCACCTCTCAGCTTCCTCTTTGTATTTGGGACAATCAACAGTTGCTGATCAACAGACCTGAGCGAACATGAGGGAAGCACACAGTTGCAGCAGGTCAGGCAGATGCTTGGGACATAAGACATATGGAGTCATTTTAGAAGAAAACAAAGAATTTCAAAATCAATGCAAAAACAAACTGGGTGCAACGCCGCAGTCTGGGAAACTTAGACCATTTTGTGGAGCCTTGTCATAATGAAAGCATTGATGAAAATCTGAAAGTGACTTTGAGTTGTTTAGTAAGCTCAGTTTTGCGACTGTCTGTGTCATATATTCATTAAAAACAAAGAATTAATTGACATCCATATCTTGGCTTCCACAATGTCCTCTTGCATTTATTTTATAGAGGAGAGGAGGACTCTGTTAACTTGGATCTGAACCAATCTTGATCAACAGTCTGAATGCCAAACCAGTTCCCCAAGTGACACAATGTGGAGGACAGCTGTCAGGTCTAACAGAACCAAAACAACACAGTTTGTTGCTAAAAGGATGACATTAAATACCTTTGATACAGTCGCAGTACTCAGATGGGTTCTGAACCCAGATTGCAATATTTCAAGAATATAGTGCTCATAGAGTAATGACCTCAGCTGCTAGAAAACAATTTTTTCATCTGTCGAAGAAAGGGAAGCGAATCTAGAAATTGGGCCAGACATTTGAGAGTTCAAAGGAGACCAAACCAGGCTACTGCTTAAAACTCACTGATACAATGCCATTAACCATGCTGCCACTGCGATCATTGTGCACATTTGGTGCAGAGATGGAGGTGTCCTCTTCAAAAAGACAAGACGGAAGTGAGGAGACAATGGGACACTCCGATGTTGTGGATGCTTAATCTTCTATCCCCAAACTCATGACCCACGTGAGCATCTTATGAGTTGAAATATTGTGCTGTGGATGAAAAACCTTTTGAGGGCACCTATAAGTGATACTGTAATGTTATTTCTATTCTTTGCACTCATAGTAAGTCTCTCTCTATTTGCACTGAATCGGTCCTTGTCAAAATGAATGGCAAAAGACTGCAAGACGAACATTGACACACAACTGAAGGTAAATACCCCTTTGACTGTCTCAATCACATCTCAAGAAAGTGTGAAAGAGAGATAGGTCTGTCTCACAATCTTTGTCATGTTTTGGTCTATGTAAATATAGCAAGCAAGATGTTATGTATAGCAAGATATTCACCATATTTCCCCCATGAAAGAACTTCCATGCCTGTTTTGTAACCTGACATAACACTCGTAACCGGCATTACGCTTTAAATTCTGCATCAATATCTATCAAGATCAGAAAAGTGCTTTGTAGAGGGTTGGCTCGGGTCTGTTTCCTGCTGGCTCTGTGCTCCTGCAGGAGTAGGATTTGAAATAAAGACTCAAGAGGTGAGACTCCAGCGATGTAAGACAGTCAATTACAGTCATTTCCATTGAGTGCTGACTGCAGCACGCCCTGGCGGTCTGGCCGAGTCGTCCCCGCCTTCATATGCCGCAGATTTAGAGGAATGGCTGCCATTTCAATGCCAAGCTGCAAGGCTGCTGTGTGTTCATGGAACCACAATGTTCCCCTTACTTGGAGAGGTGCAGACGATGTGTGTATGGAAGTTGCTGGAGCTCCTTTTTTCATATGATTTTCCTAAACATAGCCTTCATATCTGATGCATCACCAGTTCAATGTCGTGTGGCAGTAAAGGCTCACAAAGGTCCTCCAAGAGGACTTTGTGTCGTTGCAACGTAGAGTACATGTCAGAAATCTCTATGTCAAACACTCACTGAGGAACAGTGCCCGAGATGTGCGAGATTGCTAGTAGACGACATGGAGCAGCACTAAACAAATCATTTTTATCGACCACAAGCGGGGAACAGCAGCGATAAGACCAAAAACCTCTGAATTACCTTTTTTGTCTTGAGTTGTCTTTAACATCGTGAACCATTGATCAAATGACAAATGAACAGGATGAAAATGTTCTGTTGATGACACATTTGCTGCTCCAACGGTTAAGAGGCGGTGTCTGGGTCAAAAATAAGGACACACACAAAAAAAACTCGATGTGCGGATGACATCTCAAGCATGACTGCATTTAAATTGCGTGAAAGGATCAGTGCCACATATTGGCAGGAATACTTGTTGAAAAATCTTAAATAACTATTAAAAAAAGCATCATTGGTAAACGGCATATATCATCCTAAATGTGTAATTCAAGATATCAGACCACATTCACAACCTAATTAGAACCAAGATACAGTGACTGCACAATTTTCTTAATCTTTGCAGAAAACTGTGTTGAACATCACAGAAATTTTGAAATAACCCTTCGACACAATTGCCTGCAGTGCCGTGCATTGTAGAAGTTCTTTTGTGGCCTCTCATTGAAATGGAATGACGCTAAATGTAACAAATCAACTTCATCCTGAACTTTTTGTGTACGTGTACATTTCTTTTACCACACAGGGCCTTTTTCACATTTGTAGAACAAGGAGGCCATAGAGATTGCAAAACTCTGCATGTTTTTTGGATTTGGCTTGTGGCTCTGTATTTCGATTTGTAAAACACCAGTATGAGAAATCAGTTACAATGGCTGTGCTCCATTCAGATGTGCCGGTGCAGGCTTCAGAGCTCGGGGTGGACAAATGTTCAGATGTTAATTATGACCTGTTGGGGCACAAAGTTCAGTGACAGAAAAGAATAGGCGGTCAGTTTAAGGCCATATTGCAGAATGACTTTCGTCTTTTCTGTAGTTTCCTGCTGAGCATCTTCTGCAGGAGACTGGTCCATAATGTGCAACAAAAGACGTTGTGCTCATAGGACCATCAGCTACAACAACTACTTGTGTCCGAATGTCAAGAAGAAGTCCAAGCCAGCTTTCTAACCAGAATTCCGATTGATTTAATACTGGAGACTGGGTTTGTATACAGGTATGTTGTGTGACTCACAAGTATTTGTTCGTGGATTAATCAAGTATTTGAAATTCTGGTCAAAAATGTCCACTGGCATGGGGTACATGGTCACAAACATCGAGTGCACAATACAGCCTGTTTTACTGTGTGGCACAATTCTGCCAAATCCAATACTAGAAATCTAACACAACACTCACACGATCTTGATTTGTTTGTTGACATATATGTCAGTATTTAAGATTTTGTTGCACTGGTTTCCTCTTACAAAATGGAAATACTGTAGATTGCCACATTGTGTTTTTATCTTACTTATGTTGTGTTTAACAGTATGTCGGATATTCCCACAAGGCATGGCCCGTTTTGATGTTCAAAGAGGTGATGTCTACAGTTAAGGCAACAGAGTGAAAACTAGTTATGAGAATTGGGATGAGGATGAAGGAAAAGTTTAAAAACCTCCCAAAAACTACAAATTTTATCATATTGAAACATAACTGCATGACCACCGAAAGATGTCACCAACCCACAACCACTGAGGGAATATCTGTATGTATATGTATCTGTATGTATTTGAGATATTGTCAACCCAGGCGTCAAAGTTCAATTTAGTCTCATATTTAACCACAGTGGTGCTCAGCATCAGAATTTTTTTAAGGCAGTAAAAAGTGCATCACTAATTTACTCTGCAGAAAGACTGAAAGCTTTCATATATTTCCTTTTAGACAAAGATACAAATGTGCATATCAGCCATAGCAAAATACGGCTAACTACGAGGATTGCTGAGTTTACCACTCATCTGACGGCTGACACGGCAAACAGTTAAAGTCACAACAGTCTAGTATCGTGGTAGAGTAGGATGGCATTCTTGGAGAGATTACACACACACACACACGCTCTAAATGTCACAGGATTCGGTTCAGCCCTTTACACCTGACACATTCTGTACCACTGAGTAAAATTTTCGTTCAGGAACATCTGAGTCGGGCGGTTAACACAGCCCGTGGACATTAAGAAGCGAGAACGTTACGTTTGAGTGAAAAGTGAGCGATCTTACATCTACTCTGACTGGTAACCGCCACGAGTCTATCAACGCATTTGACCAATCACATGCGCCCTTTCATGATGCGGTGGATATTTTCAGCCCGCACGGTGTCCTGCAAAACTGTTGTGTTAATGTCATGTATATCACCGCGAAGCAGATTTAAACGACTATACTATACTCGCGTATTGCGTTGCAGTTTGGGGGTAAGTGTGTTCAGTAATCCTTTTACATTGCGAGGGCATTCATACCCAGTTATCAGCCTCACGGCATCCAGGAAGCTTGTATCAAGTCCCGGAATGAGACGCACTGAACACGGCATTAACTGTGGTGTAATCAGGGTTATTTCCCGTAGTTTGATCACTTGCGTTGTGACCTTCGTGAAAGGGAGAGAGAGAGGGACACAAGATCAAGTTCAATATGTAGCGACGTTTGCGGCCATAGACAGGTCAGTGCTTGGGGAATAAGCACTTTACAATCCGGGGGAGGGGAGAGAGGAAGGCTGGCTGGATATACATGGGGATATTTTTCTCCCCTCGATAAAAACGAAAGCGATTCCAACAAAATATGTGACTGAACAAATGCTTGTCTGGCGCAGGATTAACCTGTCTTCGTGTTAGTTTTGATGGACCTTGTCGTTTTCTGTCTCGCCTTCGCCCACAGTAGCACTCTTCATCTACGAAAGAAGTAGTCGTTTCTGTACCAATGTGTGAAGACACGCAACATGTTTGAAACTTCCGGTTTTGTCAGGAAAAATAAAAGCCATGACAACGGATTTTCTGCTCACTGTGGAAAAATTAGGACACGGCTCAATGAATTGTCTGAATTCACATTCAATACAATAAAATAATATACGATAATACAATCCCTTAAATATCTTCGCCTTCCACTGAGCTTGAAAGAAGATGCTGCTGTGACAAATTTAGATAGATGTGTTAGCCAGTTTCTTGTCTGTAAATTGGCAGCTGCTAACTGTTTGGAGTAAATGCATTTTGTTTTCAGTAGTAATGTTGGGCTTTGGGCAGATGAAATGCCATATGCAATAAATTTGAATGAAGTCATTAAATGTAAATACTGTATTTTTTCTCTAAAGAGGCAAAACACAGAGTAAGATAACAAAATTTAGACCAAATTGGCGTTGTCTTACATCATGACAACAATGGCATTTCTTACAATATTCACTGCAATCGCCATTTCCAAACCTTTTAAAGGACGGCCAGATTTGCTTTGGTAAAGAAGTCCGAGGGCTAAGGGTTTCCGTAGTCGTCCCAGAGTGGTCAACTGGGAGAGGAGTGCGCTTCAGTCTTCACTGCTCCGCCAGTCTCTCGTCGGCTGTCGTAAGCGGGCCGCGTGAGCCACATGAAATTGTATCGCGGGCCACATTTGGCAGGACATTGGACATCCCTGCTCTAAACCTCCGTCCACAGTGCAGTAGCGCGTCGCACGTTATGACTCGCTGAGTGAAAACACGTGAACACTGCATCAGAGAATGCGAAAGAAAACTTGAAAAATCTCACATTTGTCTGTTGGTGTCATTTGAGCCATGGAAATGACGATCTTGTCATTTGATAAGGTTTGTTTTTGTCGTCATGAGGTATTGTCGCTTAATGTTTTATTTTGAAGATCAAATTCGTAGTATCCGGTATACGTGCATTACTCACGGAGTTGCTGCAGCTGTGTTAGTACAGCCAGTGCTGAACTGTTATGATGTGTCAATAAGTTAAAAAAGGTGGACGCCACCAATGATGAGAGGCCCCCACGGCACTTGAGCAGGAATTTTGGAGGTACGTCAGTCACGAAAGAGACATTCATGACAGAAAACTTGTGTTATTGCCTATTTAGTCCTCAACGCCGATCTTTATTTTCGCAACGTTTCAGTCAGTCAGAAAATATTATTATCGCTGCCTTGGACATGATGTCCGCTCGCTGGATTCCTCCCTTTCAATTACTTTTTCCGTCGACATTTCATTGATAACTTGCCGTTTAAACCCTACGTCCTTGTCCCCGTCACCGTGTCGTGGAAATGTTAATTCACTCATCCCCGAAATCTCGGTACAAATTATACGGTACAGCAACTGTTAGTGTGTGAGGTTGTATGACTATCCCCCTCCCTTCCCTTCCTATCCGCATCAAATGCACAGAAACAAACCGGCGCGCTGTTCAGACCAAAACTACATAAACAACCAAAACGAGTGTCTTGCCCCTACAGTTTTAGCCTGTTATTGTAAGCTAGCGTTGTTCCCAAACCATTGCATGTTATAACCGTGACACGTCCAGTTAGCAGCGCTAGCAAGCTAACTAGCTACTTTTTATTCCTAGTAACACAGCTAGGAAATGGAGCTACTGCCCAGTAAAACACAACACACTGATGCATGTACCTGCTCAGAAAATCTCCAGTTTAATTAATGATTGTGGACAATTTCTTCCCGGGGAGTGGTAGACATTGTCATCGGAGAGTTTGACAGGAGTGAATTATCCCCACTAGTGTACTGTACTTAGGGTTTCTCCTCCAAACCAAAGCAAGATGGACTCTCATTCGGCTTGCCTGTCTTGCGTGAGCCTAGATCGACATTTTGCACGGAGATGAAAACGTGTACTTGGATGTGCGGGCACAATTCGGTAAGCGAATGAACCGTTTGTGTCGAAACATTGCGAATTTGGCGCTGTTATTCCGCTGGAAAACCTCGATACAAACGAGAGTTCAGTTAAGACCGTCAGTCAGTCAGCCCAATCGGGCATCGGCAGTTTTACCTGAAAACAACTAAACCTCTGCGCAGCCACACACACTCGTGTCTGCCGATATATGTCGGCGGTGTGTTTGAGTGTGTAAAGCATCCAGTGGTCACGTAGGTTTTGGCCTACATGCTTTGTGTTTTTTCGGCCAGCAGGGCGGATCGACTGCACGACAGAAGTGACCAGTAATCAGATCAGACAAAATGTCCCACCATAGTTTGGGGCAGAGCTCTGGAGCGATGCAGTGTCACCCGATGAAAACGCCGTGTGAAGTTACTCTTTCTGACATTTTGTGCCCTCCCCGCTGCCTATATGTTATGGGGAGAAGTGTTGCTGATGAAACACACGATTGAGAAAAGTATCTTGTATTTTATAGGTCACCGTCATTGCATGACAGAGGCTGTGGCAGATTCATCTTCATCACTCATACAGCATTTCCATAGTTTTTGCTTCAGTAAGTATTCCTGTTTACCCACTCAGAAGCTCTCTCTCAAGCCTCATTTCTCCATGATTTACTCACAATCCAAAATAATTCATTCATCACCCTTGACGGTTGGTTTGTTTGGTGTTCCCTCTGTTAATCTTCCAAAGGCATGGCAATTAAATATACTCACAAAAGCACAAGCCAAGTGTCATGAATGAAGGTATATGAAGCGCTATAAATAAATTGTTTGGTCACATGTGAATAGCATTGACCAAACAGCTGCTTTCTTATAGACTTAGCGAGGTGAAAAAAAAGAAAAGAAGAAGCTATTTTGATGGAGAGATGCAGTCTCACCCTATCTTGTGATTTTATATGTGTTTGCATGCATGTAGAGGATTGCACAAATATGTAAATAATGTTGCAAAAAAAACAAACAAACACAAACGTGATCCAGTCAGTGCATATAGAAACCCTAGTTTTAGGGTAACATCACACTTTGGATTAAAATAGTCTTGACTGCATGCATTCAGTGAACACTTCGTTACACTTCGTAGAGAGCACGAAAAGTAGGGGCTCCAATTTCAAATTACGGTAAGAATGATCTTACAACTGTCAGAATCTGTGAAGAAATGAGTATGAGTTGTAATGTAGATAGAAATATTTGGTTCATTTGAAGGTTTTCTGTTTTCATAGTATGGGAGTCTTGAGTGATCAATTCTTGCAATAGTTGGATAAGCTTTGTTGTCTTTACAAATGATTAAATGAGTATAACAGTGAAGTTTCCTGTCAATATTAGCATGCTTAAGCAGCAACATCACCAGAAATAAGATTTCTTATTCTTACATTGTGTAAGAAACATAACACCTCCAAGAATGGAAATTTCAAAGGAACAAGGGAGAGATTTGATTTGGACAACAATTTTACGACTTCTTTGTCCTTGGTTGTTTTTGGAAACTGTTGGTAAATAATCACTTCGGTAAATAATCACTTTCTGTCGTCACAATGTTCCTGTTATCTTCCTCACAATGCAAACTCTTCCAATGGAAAGCTATGGAAGCCCAGAGTTTGTTAATGATCTCACGCTCCTCTCTTAGTGATCACTATCCAACAATAGTTTCCTGCCCACTAGCGATTAGTAACCAAGTAGGAGTAAGAAAAAACATGTTTTCACAGTCTGACATTAGATTCATCCAGTTAATTGTCAGAAATTTCCCCTTCTTATCGGCGGTTCACCTCATTTATACATGCTCCATCGACCGAGTACAATGATATAAGGTTGAATTTTTACGTGTCATTTTCAATGATAACCAGCCATTTGCTGTGACTTCATGACTGTAACTGCAGAGACTCATTGACTCAATGTTGTATTCCATTGTGCAATTTTCCCGTTTACCCATGGTTTTGGCTCATACATGGTGAGAATTACAGTGAAGATAGGACCATTTAGCCAAATGATTTCTGAGCTACTTTTCTTAGTTCCCATCATTTGTAGAGTTCTTGTACCTGCAGTAAGTTGCCCTGGCTGCATGGAAGCCTCACTCAGGACCAGCAAAGATTAGTATAATCACAACAAAACAAAAGGTGTAAGTTGTGAACCATCAAGGAATGCGCTATGTGTGCTATGAATTTCTAATTGTAGCAGCGTGTTGCGCAATACATCAGCAGCTCAGTAAGAGTTGAAACTTTATTTACGCATTTTTTTTTTAGATTCACACATTGTTTTTCTAATATCAGATTCCTTCAGGAGTGATTACAACATTGAGGACAAATCATCATCAATGGTGCAAGCAAAAACCTAGATTCAATACCACTAGCTAGGAGAGTCTTTTTTTTAAGTTCAGCAGCAATTTAAGTTTACCATTGTTGGCATTGATACGAGCCCTGCTATTATCACTCCATCAGCCCTTCATGGACCGCAAACTATCGACGCTGGCAAAATATTTGCTGATTGCCCATGTTAACTTAAACTGTTGTTTTTAATTGGCTTTCCATACATGCATGGCTCATACATAAAGGGCAGCAACATTGTTACGCAGGGACCACTAGATTTTCAAGAGATCAATAGTGCGTAGTAGATACTGAGCTGATGCACAGCACTAGACTAAATACTATATAATCTCTGCACAATCTGTTGTGCATAAACTGTATTTAGGGAGTGTGTAACAAGCATGAGTTAACATGCTTGTTACACACTCCTCAAACATACTCAAAACATATAAGGTGAGTAAGATTAGGTGTTGGAGAAGAGAAGGGTGTGAGCCATTGGTTGGATAAATTCAATCAAAAATGAGAAAAAGCCGGCATGCATGTCTTGAGTAGAGGTAAAAGAGAGGACTTTTGACCAGAGATGTCCGATAATATCGGCTCACAGATATAATAGACCCGATATTTGCAAAAAAATGTAATATCGGTATCAGATTTTTTTGCTTTAAAACCGATAATATAAAAACCTGTAAAAATAAAATAATGCGTGCGTTACACCGAAATAGTGCCTATGTGCTCCTGAAGCGTTTACCGGTGCACATATCGGTATCGGCTAATATCGGTATCGGTAATTTGAGAGTTGGACAATATCGGCATATCGGATATCGGCAAAAAAGCCAATATCGGACATCCCTACTTTTAATTGTACGTGTACGTGTACAGTAAGTGTACAGTTTGTTGGGATTGTCTGTTCAAGGTTTGAAACGCTTAAAATCCAACCTGGAAGTCTCGCTGGAGTGCGATAGTCATGGTCAGACTACTGCCTCACTTCACAATCTGATAAAATGCAAAGCTGTTAAGATGGCCTCTCACAGCTCACATTTTGCTTTTTCTTTTGCAATAGTCCATCACACCAGCAGATACAGTTTATTCGAAGTGTCTCGAGCTCTGCAAGGTATTCACCACGCATCCTCTCGGATGCCAGATCTCTTTCCCAAACATATAAGTCTTCTGTATTAATCGTTATTTGTGATGACAAGAATATCACTTGAAAGTCCAATATGTCATGTCAGTTTTCACTACCATGGTCACTTGGTCCTCTTGAACTAATAGTCTATTCATAAGAATTAACAACACTGCCCCAAATGCGTCCATTTGTGCAATATTATACTGTATGTTGCGGACCATAAGGTGCACTGCGTTTTAAGGCGCAGTATCAATGAACGTGTCCATTTTCACACATAAGGCGCACCAGATTGTAAGGGCCATGATAAACATTTTAAAGCAAAACAAAACAGTGAGGTAAGTTGAGTTTTATTCAAGTCATCCACAATAACTAATAATAAGAATACCGTTAAGTTGTAACATATACAGAAAAATACCCTCACAGTTTCAATCATTCTTCTTGCACAAATTCATCAAATACTGCATAGTTGGTGTCCAAGTTGAACAGTAGGGCGATTTCTGCATCAAGTATGCCGGGTTTCCTCTTGTCATTATCCAAATCAGTCTCGTTACTGTTACAGTAAACACACTTTCTCCAATCGCTTTGTCACAACTATTAATCGATCAAATTGTGCTTTCATTAACCCCAAACTGACGAGCAGTAGCGTTTTCTCTCTGCCCCTATCAAGCACTCTCACATTTATCTTGAGAATTGGCACGCAAAGTAGCATTTCTAACAGTCCTCACAGATGAAAGACGTTTCGGAGGTATCATTAATTCCATACAGGTTCTATACAGGTAACCATGCAAATGGATAGACACTGCATTAACAACCGAATGTATAGCACACAAACTCAATACATGGTTCAGATCCACAGTGCAGAAATTCGGTGATAATCCATTATACTACCACGATAACATAAATGAGAAGCCATGGTGCCAGAGAAGCCAGTGTCCAGACTTAGCTGCTGGCCATAGCAGATGGCTGGAATTATGGTATTTTTACAGTCTCGGATTTCATGAAACATTTTTGCAGATACTTAAGTTTGCGAATGAGGAACCATGGATAGCTGGGGGTTTGCCGTACTTGGCTGTTCAGTGATGAGTCCAGGTTTCATGAAAGCACATCCCACAGTCAGGAAGTAGCAGAGGTAACCGTATTAAGTACTGTTCTCTGATTGGTTTATTTTAGCCAGCGATAGCAGACACCTACGTTGGTGTGACCAACTTAAAAACAACGTTCACGTGTCAGCAGGGAAAGATCCAACAATCAATTAAACGGAGCGGCTTCGTCGTTTATCAAAATCACTCTCAAACATTTTGTCAGATTTTTTTTTTTTTTTTTGAGAGCAGTGTACCTCATAGAACTGGTTCGAGGTCAGTTAGCGCCACACAAATTCACACTAGTAGGGCACCGGAATATAAGGTGCACCGCTGATTTTTGAGAAAAAACAAGGATTTAAATGTGCCTTGTAGTGCAAAAAATACAGCACAGTGATGTATTAGGTGAGCTCTAAAGAAGTATTCTTGAACAGGTGAAAATAGGTCCATCATTTTAGAAGTTTCCTTTGTCAATACAGTTTCTTGTTTTTTCCTTGCGTTCCGGTCTGTATTGCAATAAAACCTTATACAACCAGGCAATACACCTTGACTGTCACGTACAATGATTGACAAATCTCACTAAAGAATCCCCTGAAGTGGGAACAAAGATGGATCTTTTCTCAGTGTGCCCAGACAGATGATGTTATTCAAGTTCAAAATAATGTCAATTGCATTACCAAGTTGATATGGAGTGCCCGATGAGTCAAGCAGCCAAAAGGACATCTGTCTTTTGCAGCTCTTTCCTGTGTTACTCTAAGGTCGCATGGTGGGGGGTATCTTTCATGGCTGGTTTAGGTAGAAAATTTGCCATGTACATTATGACTATGAAGTGATGGTCAGTGGGAGGGTATTAGAGGTGAAGTCATGAGGCTCACTTCACTTGCTTCATTGTGCAGGTCTTCAGTGAGGTGTGGGCCGAAGCCAGTCTTCTACATGGACATTTACAGTTGAATAAAAAAAAACCTTATCTCTTATTTGCATGCATCTTAGGCAACGATAATGGGAATTTGTCTGGCAATGTGAAATTGAATCATGATATATCATGAATTATCATGATAATTACGCATATTTCTGTAATTAATAACTGAACAGCTGTGTTCCTCTGAATTTTGTTGATTCACTTCTGATCAAAATCTCAGGTAGCTTTCCATGTGGTTGCCAGATTCCAAGTTTGCTAATTTGTATGTGTTGCAAAAAAATCACTGCCCCATTGAAAGTTACTTATACTCAATGTTCTTGCTAATTGTTCTTGAGTCTGAGCAAACACACAAACTCCATGCGCAGCATTTACTCCACCTCACATTTCTTACCTCCGCCGCATTGTTGGCGACACACTGAGCCGTTCGCTGCGATTGTGGGAGCGGTGCGAGATTGCGTTAGCTCGCAGCTCAGAGGGAACATTGCTTATTGTGGGAGTAGGAGCTGTTTTTGTGAGGAGGACATTAGTATGGTTAGCATAAAGATACCAAATACCACAAACTATTAAGTTGTAGTTTAAAATTTTTTTGAATAAATGGTATCGCTTCAACAATTCAACAACTAACCTTATGATGCCCCACAGTGGACAGCTTGGACAAAATAACCACCAATCCTACTCAATATAATGAAAAAACACTACCTCCTGCAAAAATCTCATGGAGGTTGATTTGACTAAACAAAATGTTCATTTTCCAAATGAAGTGTAATGCAAAACTCTGGTCAATATTAATTAGTACATACTGTACAAAAACGGTGTACATTCATTTAAGCTGATCAAAATTTTCATATGACCAGTTGCTCAATGAAGTCAGAAAGCAATTGAAAGGACTTTTAAGATACTCAGATATTTTACATTTCAGGCATCAGGAATCAGGAATCTTTCACAGTCATCACAGCAATTGAATTGTGCAATGAAACTAAGGCGCTGAATTCCGGTGCAACGGAATAGAATGAGGGGGAAAAAAAGAAATATATACAGAAAAAAGAAAAGATCTATATACAGAAGAAATATATATACAGACAATATATACACTATAAATATTGGTATAGGTAACGATATGAATAATAGCAACGATGATGGGGTGGAAAGAGTTGACCTGATTGTTGTAAAGTTAACCGTAGTGTTTTTGACTTATCATTTGCCATAAACTGTTATGTAATACTGTTGAGGTGACTTATGGCAGCTGGGTAAAAGCTCTCCCTAAGTCTGGTGGTCTGTGATTTAATTGCCCTAAAACACCTGCCTGAGGGCAGACGTTCGAACAGTCCGTGAGCTGATGTGACGAGCCCTGGAGGATCCTTTTTGCATTTCCCCTGCAGTGGGAACTGTAGAGTTCTTGTAGTGAGAGGAGAGGGCTGCCAATGATTCTCTGGGCGGTCTGGATAACCCTCTGGAGTTCCTTTCTCTGCGCTACTGTGCTGTTGGAAAGCCATGCACAGAGGCAGTAGGTGAGGATGCTCCCTACCGTGTAGTGATAGAAAGATTTCAGAAGTTTCTCTGAGATGTTATATCCCCTAAGAATGACCAGGAAATGGTCTCCTCTGAGCCTTCATCACCAGTCCAGCAGTGTGAGGT
This sequence comes from Carapus acus, assembly GCA_900312935.1. Taxonomy (NCBI): domain Eukaryota; kingdom Metazoa; phylum Chordata; class Actinopteri; order Ophidiiformes; family Carapidae; genus Carapus; species Carapus acus. The sequence goes on from OMPJ01012222.1 coordinate 25,049, forward strand.
CCCCAGGTCAGATCCTCCATGATGTTGACTCCCAGGAATCTGTAATTAGAGACCCTCTCCGCACAGTTCCCATCGATTAGAAGTGGCCCGAGTCTTCCTCCTGAAATCAACAACGAGCTCCTTGGTTTCACAAAATGCTCTCAGCAATAATGAGCAAAGAACAGCTCCTGTAAATACTGTAAATACTAACAACTTTATAGTAATGGAAACAAACACAATCCATGAAAAACACCTTAAATCTCAGCCGTAGGTCAAGTTAAAAAAAAGTTGTTTCCAGAGAGGAAAAATGTAAAACCTTAACCTTGCCAGTGACATATCTTGAGGGTTTGTCCCATCTTCTGCTTCTTTGTTAAATAATAGATTGAGTGGGTTTAACTTATTAAACAATATTTTTTTTTGAATTTTGAATCCAAACATGATGGTCCCCAAATCTCATACTGAAATGCATCTGCATTGCTTTTTGATAAGCACAAGGGGAACAGAGTATTTCAATTCATAGAGTAAAAGGTTTTCATCACATTCAAACAAATGTCACCGCCCAAACTGACAGCTTAACATTTTATTTACATTTAGTCGTTTGGTTAATAGTAATGGCTCGGTAACAATGCATATTGAAAATTGTCAATCTATTGGCTGCAGAGAAAACATCTAAACAAAGTTTTACACCTGTCGGTTGCATTCATGGAACAAAAAAACCTTCATCGATGGACAAACATTCACATTATCCAGCATCTCGTTCAATGGGTTTGCAGTTAACCCTGATTGGGGCACAGCGATTCAGTGGTATTGTTAACTGGAGTAGTGTGTTGCACTTCTAGCGTACAAACGAGGCACACAATAGCCATTTTTAATGGTCCACAGTGCTGTTGTTAGACTGGACAGCTTCTCATCCTGAGTGAAGAAGCTCATAAAATGTTGAACAGAATTAATGTGCAGCTTGGCTGTAGGCAACAAGTACCTGAGCAACTTTGTTTACATTGAATTTCATTTCACCTGCTGGCTTCCCTGCCAGACACATGTAATTGCCGCCATTATCAAACATGTGACAAGTCTCTTCTTTTAATACCTGTCAATACTTCCCAGGGCATTTAAATGCAACATAGGGCTTATATTTGGTTTAATTTCAAAGGCAGAGTCACATGTGCTCATGAAACCTGTTGTTGAATATCAAGTCAGTATTCCTTACTCTGTGATGATACAAGTGAGGTATCATGAATTAACATGCACATACACTGCGTGCACAATTATTAGGCAAGTTGTATATTTGACAATTAATTTTGTTATTGTCCAACTGCAGTGCAAGTGCAGTGCTCTTGGTCAATCCAAAATCTTAACAAAGCCTCAATCCTGAACATTTCAGAAGAAAAAGTGAAGTTTTGGCTTAAGAGAATATCTCTATGTACACCATCATTACGCAATTATTGGTGTGCAGTATTATCATGCACCTAAATGAAAAACAGAGAGTTTTCCATCTCACTTGTTTATTTTCACCTGTTAAAGTGACAATACTGAACAAACCCAAAAAATGAACAAACATTTCTGAAATTTCGTGGAAAAAAAAAAACAAAAAACTCTGTGACCAATGTAGCCAACCTTCTTTTCAATGATAGTCACAAGCCTTCCATTCATGGAGTCTGTCAGTCTCTTAATCTGATCCGAATCAACTTTTTGTGCAGCTGCACCCAAAGCCTCCCCAGGCACTGCCCAGAGAGGTGTACTGTTAACCCTCACTGTAAATTTTCTTCTTCAGAGGGGCCCAAAAGTTTGCAAATGGGTTTAAGCCGGATGAAGAAGGGGGCCATGTCATGATTTTTTTTCATCTTTAAGGCCTTTACTGGCCAGCCACGCATTGTAGTACTTTGATGCTTGTGATGGAGCGTTGTCTTGCGTGAAAATAAAAGTTTTCTTGAAACATGCAGACTTTCTTCTGTACCAATGCTTGAAGAAAGTGTCTTCTAAAAATTGGCAGTAGGTCTGCGAGTTGATTTTGAGCCCATTTTCAACCCGAAAGGGTCCAACTTGCTCATCTTTAATGATACCTGTCCATACCAGTACTCTCATCTCATCAGTCCACAAAACCTTTGAAAAATCGGTCATTCAGATTTTTCTTGGCCCATTCTTGACACTTCAGCTTAAGCGTCTTGTTAAGAGGTGGTTGGGTTTCAGCCTTCCTTACTTTGGCCATGTCTCTTAGAACTTAACATCTTGTACTTCTTGACACTCCAAGTAGGTTGCCGTTGTGGAAAATGGCACCACTGGAGGATAATGGGTTCCTTTTAGCTTCACGTTTGATTCTTCTAAGTGTTTGGTGGTTAATTTGCGTCTTTTCTTCTCAAGACGTTTCTTGCGACCCTGTTGACTATTTGCAACGAAACATTTGGTCGCTCTGTGATCACGCACCAATATGTTTGATATTTCAAGAGTGCTGCATCCCACCGAAAGACTTTTTACAATTTTTGCTGTTTCAGCATCAGTCAAATCTCTTTTTTGGCCCATTTCTCTGGAGAAGAATCTGCCTAATGATTATGCACACCTTGATATTGGGTGTTGATATCCTGAGGCCACACCTTCCCTTGTTATATACACATCACCTGATATATATTAAATCCAATAACCATTCACGTTTATACATCTTGGAGTTGGAAATCCTGGATAAAATGATGATATGGTCAAAATAATCACCTGCCTAATAATTGTGCACAAAGTGTAATGTGTTCGAATGACATTCATTTATAGCAGGGGTCTCAAACTTGCGGCCCTGGGGCTAAATGCAAAATTTGGCCCGCGTTGTCATTTACTGCAGCCCACAAGCTCTCATCAAAAGTGGCCTGCAAGCGATAAGACCGTTACACGCCCCCACTGTCTCCCTCGTCGACAAGTCTCCAAGGACAGCCGAAAGACCAGCGTCGGTGGAGGACAACGGTCAGAGCAGTGTAGAACATGGCTCTGTGCACCGCGGAGCACAGCTGTTAGAACGGCGCAGAGGACAGTGTGCGCTCCCACCGTAGACTGCTCGTTCAGACCTCTGCGAACCCGCCTCCCGACGTCAACAACTCTTGAATGTCGGTCGAAAGTCCAGCACTCACCCACCTCCCCACATTGAATGACTTGCTGCCCGCTGATGCCAGTCAGCAATCATATTTGGGCCTTGGTTGATTTGAGTTAAGAGAACCCGAATTTATAGGATTGTGTCAGACATGGTCAAATTCAGGAAGACTTCCCATCTCCATTTGCGGTTGAATGGACAGGCGTTCTACGCCACGACGAGTGGAATGACTTGTGTGTATTCCATGACACTTGTCATGGAATACAGACTTTGGTGTGTTCAGTGGCATGAAGATCACATCTGGGGCAAAACAATGGGGGTTCAGCCTCATTGGCATGGATCCCCTAAATGTAGTGGCAGGTTGCAGTTCTGTGGATTGCACCAGTATGACAACACAAATGATATGAAGCCATAAAAGTATCTGCTACCGTCAGTATGTAACAACTAGCACAATTAAGAAACCTTCGAATAGTAATGGTACCAATTACCAGTGCTAAATGCAATGATCACTTTACAGTACCTCTCAGGATCGAAATCAGAAATACCTCACTGACTCGTGAGGAAATTGTGTAATCACTTGTAGACAAGATAACAGAAAAGAGACAGAAGATAATGGAAATATATGAACAGGTTTTAACTTACAAAGAACTAATTAAGTCTTTCATATGATTGGACAGAAAAAGTTATTTGTCGCATGTTTGCTTTTGAAATTAGTATAGATTTTCAGATTATCAGATAAAATGCACTGACAAAATGTAAGTGATGGACACTGCTTCTTAGATGATACATGCCTTAATACATAACATTAGTAGTATTCATCCTTAATCAAGACAATGCTCTTGTTTTGCTCATCCTTCAAGAAAATATTTAGATTTTTTTCCCTGTAAAAGTTTGTTGCCACATCCGATTCGATTCCATCTCTGTCCTTAGTAGTGGGCTGCATCTGACCCAAGAGTTCGACAGCTCTGACAGGATGTGGAAACCCTCCATTCCACTGGATAATGCAGGGCTCTCCACATCTTACAAAACCTGCCTCACTGTTGACTTTCCTCTGTGACTGGTACCCCAAAAAAAAGAGCTGAAAATGTGTGCTGTTGAGATTCCAGTTAGAAATTCGACCCTCCTACTTCCCCTATTAATGTTACTTAATTGTATATGACCGCAATGGCATGCACGCATGCACACAATCGCCTCGCTCCTTTCTTACTTTTTTCTCCACCTTTCCACCTTTGACATTGGGTCATTAGAGACAGTGACAATTGTAGTGTTGTATTTTGTTACTCCTTTGAGAGTTGAGACACCTTTTGAGGACATTACACTGCATCAAAATGTTACCTTGGTATTTTTTTTTCAACGTGAAGATGTATAACAAGCCTTTTTAAAGTCAAGTCAATTTAATTTGTATACCGCCGAAACATAACAGGAGATATCTCAAGGCGCTTTACAGAATGGAACAGGTAGCGCTCCTCAGCATGATAACAGTTAAGGTCTATGGGATGGACACGCACAGACCCAACATATCCCCCATGAGCGACAGTGGCGAGGAAAAACTTCCATAATAGGGAAGAAATTAAAAATAAAGGTAAAATGAACCTCGTTAAACTGTTAAGAGACACCCATTGTTACCTGCCACCCCGACAGAGGGACATAATTAGCATACCAAGTGAGGTTTTCTATTTCTTCCTGTTGAAAACTATATACCTGTTGAAAGTCAACACATGAACTGATGGCTGTTAGCTTTGCTCCTGTTTGAGGGCTTCCTTTCCTTCATCTGGGCATGACCTAGTACTCAAACTTAATTATTTTTTGCTAGGTGTGGTATCATGAAGGGTGAAGGAAGGGGTAAGGAGCCACCTGTTGCAGGGGAAGTGATTGGCAAGCGTCCCAAACGTAAATGCCTGCAGTGGCACCCCCTTCTTTCCAAAAGGGCGCTGGATTTTTCGGAGGAGGAGGAGGAGGAAGATGACGAGGAGCTCGAGAAGGTCAGCTTGCTCCTACTCATCCAGACATTTCCTCAAATAACCTCACTTAGACTATCTACTGTAGGAGCAGGCCACAATAGTGTGATTTCTGAGTGTTATGAATGCTTTTTCAGGAGCCGGTGTTATGCAGTAGGGACCAGGAATCCCAGGTGCAATGTGCAAGCACACCAGAGGAAGCAGAGGAGGACCCGAGCGAGCAGCGGGCTCGCCGGCCAATGAACGCGTTTCTCCTCTTCTGTAAACGCCACCGATCTTTGGTGCGGCAGGAACACCCTCGCCTGGACAACCGTGGTGCCACCAAGATCCTGGCAGATTGGTGGGCTGTGCTTGAGCCTAAGGAGAAGCAGAAATACACTGACATGGCCAAGGAGGTTAGCACTGCAATTGCCGTTCACAAGCACAAACTCCTACTCTTTTCTTCCACTCACACCAATCTTTATTGAAGTAACTTTTACAGTTAAAGACAGCGTTTCATATAAAGGAGCTGCCCCATCACACTGGGTTATGAAAAAAAAAAAAAATTGTAAGATGTCTGTTCTTTCAATTGAATTAGGACCATTTTGCACTGCTGAATCCAAAAATGACATAATTTTTTTTCTATCAGGTTTTAGTGCCAATTTGATTTAGAAAAATCCAGTGTTCCAATGAAATTGATAATATTTTGTGATATTATCAGTTGATTTTTGTTTATTTCTCATCCAAAAAAGATTTTAGGAGAAAAAAAATTGTTTGCTCTCCGAATGTATTAATCAAATGGAGGAATCTTCGACACTTATGCCAAGAAGTTCTCGAAGACATGTTATGGAATTTCATCATAGTGAACCACAGCACGATATGCTGATTCAAGATCAGGATATTGGGGCTGCTTTGGTTCTTTCTGTTGGTCCCAATCGCATCAACAGCGCAGAAGTAGCAGTCACTGACATGGTTTTTTGTCCAAACCGTGGGAATTCCAAACTTCAGACCACTGGGGCAGCAGTGGCTCAGTCGGTAAGGGACCTTGCCTGGGGACTGGGTGGATGGTTCAAGTCCCGGTGACGACACAAGGGACTGGAGATGGGCAGACTGGAGGGACTGCAGTTCTCCTTCTGAGCGCTGCCAAGGTGCCCTTATGCAAGGCACCTAACCCCCAACCAGTTCAGGGCAGCCCCCTTGCCCGTGCATGACATGGTGTGCATACTTCCATGTGTGTATTTGTGAGAGTGAAAACTGTCATTTCCCCTTTAGGGGATTAATAAAGTGTATCCTCTCTCCTCCTCTCTTGCCTTGGGTCCACTGACGCAGATACCCGGTACATGACTTGCAATAAGCATGGTAGACATGCTTCAAACTTGCGACTAGATTCCTGTTAGGAACAATGGTGTATTCACTGCAGATTGAGCAGAATACGTCAGGATTATTTTTGCAAGATGTTCTTGTTGAAGCCATTTCATTCACATGTAAGATGAGAAAGAAAAAGAAATCTTGCAATTTTGCATCATATGACATGGAAATACCCATACTTGTGAACAAAAATATTAAAAAACAAACACGTATCTCAGTTCAGAAAGTTGACCTGACTGAGCAAAATCAATGTCGTTTTTGTATTCAGCACATCGAAATTTTCTTAAACTAGCTTAAAAACTAAACAATAAATTTGGTGTTGACCAGTGTTATCATGCAAAGAGATGAAGACGAGGCAAAGCAAGCACATTCTATTGTGCTGACTCCTTATACAATAAAATCTGGGTTTGTTATCTGCCATTCCAAATGAGCAGAGAAAACTTAATTCATCAGGGAGGATCTTTTTTTTATCTGGTATGCATATCAGGATTCAAACAAGTGAATTTCAGTGTCGAACAATATAAATTGATTTTGTTCTAGTTTTGAATGTACAAGAGATGAGTTGACTGTAACATCAAAACTGAAGGTCCACTTACGTAGTGATGAAGTGAAGAACCAACCAAGTGGATGAAAATATGATGGCACGATGTGAAGTAATGTTACAGGCTAACGTATTAACTTTTTCTTGCACATGTCCATTCCACATGGCTCTCTTTCAGTACAAAGATGCCTTTATGAAGGCGAACCCTGGCTACAAGTGGTGCCCCACCACCAGCAAGCCAGTGAAGAACCCGTCCTGTCAATCAGTCAGCAACCCTCGCAAAAAAGTGTGGTCCATTTCTTCCAACACATCCAAGGATGCTCCCACTGCCAAAAAAGTGCCCAAGCCTGACAGCATGCCACAGTTGAATTTTGCCATGGCAGGTGGGTGTGGATGTCTATCCTTTGGAATACAAGACTGTCAGCTGACTGTGCCTCAAAACAACATGCCACTTACTTTGGTGCCCTCCTGTGTTTCACTGCCAGATCCTACAAAGATGGGAGGCCTTAGCATGCTGTTGTTAGCCGGGGAGCATGCCCTCACAAACCGAGAGGTAGGACACTGCCTTGCGTGGTAATTGCAATTCACGTGCCTGCCAGCAGGTGGCTTCGAAGGCACACTTTTTAATGTCAGAGAGGTGTGAGTTAATGAAAACAGTTAGCGTCTATTTGTTGTCAATTTTGTATGTGGTTATTCTGGTAGGGCCAAATAATAACTCCCTACATTACTATATTCCCAGGTCCCTTCAAGCACTAAACCCAGTTTGCCTGACACAGTTAGTGAGGGCAAATCCCTCCCTGAAGACAAGGAAGAGGTATCTCCTTACCCTTAGTTTCACTCGATACTACACCAATATTCTATTCTACTTCATGTGGTCTTTATGCGGGCACTTTTTCTTTTACATTCTATTCTGATGTGTGGTGCATGACACTATGTATGATTGTACTACATGTATTCTGCATCTTTTTTCTTTTACTGTGTCCCCCAATATTCCCAATAACTAGTCAGTGGAATCCTCATTGATTTAAGCTCTTTAAGTTCAGGCTCTGTCATGTATTTTTTGTGCGTCCTCTGTCATCATCTGTAGATACTATGTGGGACCACACTGCAGAGAGTGCCTGATTCAACTAAAAGCAGGGTCTTGTCTGCCTTCCCTCCACTTGCAGAGGTATGATTGCATTCTCATGGATGATTTCTGTCTTCTGTTAACCTATATTTTCAGAATGCACTTTTCAAGAAAATGAGATTTTTTTAAATGTTGTGATACTGTTATAGATAGATCTACATTTTTTGAAGTAAGGTTTTCCAACTTAGTTGCTCCTCTTGTGGAGCTTGTTGACTGGCTTGTTGACAACCAGATCCAACACCAGAAGCTGGTTCGCCATCCTGCTTGGAACGATCCCTAGGTCTCCGTTGATCTCGCGCAATAATTTTTTCACAGGATTGGTCAAGAATAAACCTCAAAATAAACCCACAGTTTTCAGCACTGTGCTCACACACTTTCCTGTTGATCTCTGGAGAGAGAGAGACGGAGAGAGACCACCTTGTCGCTCAAGACAACCCCTCTTTTTCAAAGGGGATTACTGGAGAAAATATTATATTCACAACAATACAGTATTTTCCTTGTGGTGTCAAAAGCAAAGCTGATATACTTTCTTCATGATGCATTTGAAGTTTACTGAATTGCTAGCAGCTAGCGCCTCCAAGGGTTCAGAAAAGTGCTGAGCAGGTGATGTCACCCGTGAAATTTATGTTGCCCATGGTGGCAGTGCAACATGGAGAAATTGGCATTTGTATATTTTCTCTCTAGGACTTAAAGCGCTTAAAGATGCTAAGGTCAATACTTGTTATGAAACTGAGAGGTCGCCCAAAATGCCCAACACAAACCAGACATACTGTATGTGTACAGCAACTTCCTGTTTATTTTCTGAAACAATTTTATTTCATCTTGCATCACAGTCATCTCAGTCGGTGGTCTCCGAGGGAAAACAATGCAGCGAGTCTGCTCTCTTCCAGCTTGCAGAGGTAAAGTGTTTCCCTCAGAATAGAATGTTACCCCATGACATTGTAGACATTTATTGCTTGCAGATGTGTAAATGTGCAATTTTTTACAGTAATATATGTTCTTGGTGTTGTTGAGCCTCTGCTGTACACTGCAGCTGTCAGAAATATGATAGAAATGTTTTAAGAATCTGCTGCATAATGACTACACAATGTGTACCTGTGCGTGAGTGTGTGTGCAAGATCAAGATCAGTTTCTGGACCTGATAGTCTATGTGTGGCACATAACTAATGGAAAATCATGAAGGCAACAAAAAAAGCTTTTCTGTTTCACACAAGCAGCAATGTACTCAGTACATCATAGCTATCTTCACAATGCCATGAAAAACCACCACAGTTGATTGTCAAAGAAGGACCAAGTTTTATTTTCTTTTACATGTTGATTTTTGACAAGCAGAAAGTACATGCACTCACATGACTTTGATCGTGTGCATTTAAGCCACAGCTGACACACATTTTTATACAATCCATTAAGAGTAATATAATTCCCATGCACACCCAGCAGTGGTCAGTCGAGTTTTGTGCCTTGCTCAAGTGCTCCTTGGTAGTAGCCTGGAGGTGGAGCAGTCCCCTTCAAACCAGCAGTCCACTTCATCTCACCTTGGTCTGCTCTGGACTTACACCGCCCACCCTCTGGTTCCCAAGCCAGGTCCTTAGGGACTGAGCTATCGCTGTCACTAAAATGCACTGAAATTTAATTGTCCACAATGATAGACCACTGATTGAAAATGGATTGTGTTTGTTTTTTCACTTTTTTTTGACATTGTTTTTTGTTGTTTTCAGATGTGTTTAGCTTCTGAAGCTAGCGTATTGGAGACTGCAGCATCTCAGCCTGAGGACAGCTCTTCACTGACCTCTGTCCCACAAACCACTGTCAAAACTGAGATCAAAGAGGATAAAGACACCAATGACACTCCTCTTTGCCCTAATGCGTTGCCCGTCTTACCCTCGATCACCACGGTTACTTCTACCTCCACTGATGCTACCCCGGTGCCGCTCAGAAGCCAAAACACACGTGTCAAAAAGAAGAGCAAGAAAAAAGAGTCGGCCATGTCAAATGAAAACAACGTGATCCCCTCTGCGGCTAAGAAAATTGTCAAGAAATGCAATCCAGTGGAAATGGTTACGGACAGTGTCTTCACCACAATTGAGGCAGTAGCCAAAGGGACTTGGAGGAACACAGAGGAGGAACCCAACAAAAAGATCCCAAGCTCTGGGGAAGAAAACTGTGGCACGCCCAAAAAGAAGAGCAAGCTCAAAGTCAAGGTCACAAGCAAAGAGATCGAGCATATGGAAGAGGAGCCCACTTCCTCTGATGTGGAGATGAAGGAAGTCACGCTAGAGGTCAGCTCGAAGAAAGAGGCCGAGGAGGAGGACCCTGCAAGCAACACAGCAGAAACGCTCCAGGACTCTATCACCAGTCCACCACATATTGTGCTCAAAGAAGAAGACAAGGAGAAGGTGAGGTTCGGCGAAGTAGAGTCTAGCACAGAGAGCCGAGGATCACGGAAATCGGAGAGGAGCTGCAAAGGCGCCTTGTACAAGACCCTGGTTTCAGAGGGAATGCTGACTTCCCTGAGAGCTAATATTGATAGAGGTATTATCTTTGTGTACCTTGACATTACTTTTCTCTATTAACATTACCTTAACTTTGACATGATGTGGGCTAATTTCATGGCTCTGTCCTCAGGGAAAAGAGGTGCTTTCCGTGCTGCTGATCATGATGCAAGCTGGAGTGATGACAGTTGGACGATTTCCCAGAATGGGCCTAATAACCCCAAGAAGCTGAAAAAGTCCAAGTCCAAAGACGAATCATCACAGGGGTTAGACATCATTCCTTACCTTGTCTTTACTGTGAGGTGCTATTTCTGAATTACCCAAGCCTTTTACAGAGTTAAACCACAAGTAGCTCTGCAAACTGATTTTCTAGTAAACATGCTACATTTTCTACAAATGCACTAGTGGGTGATGTCACACCTCAGTTCTGGTTGTGATCCTGATATGGACACACATACACAAATAAACACATATATAAAATACGTGTGTTGGGTTTATATCAAAAATTCTTTTTAGAAGAGAGACAGTAAGATGAAGTGAAAGAGTGTAATCTCATTTCAGCTCTCCTGGCTGCAGAATTGTTTCCACTTGTTTGAGTTTGACTGCATGCTTAAAACTTTCAGCTTAGGAAAGCTGGAGGAGGAATTTGAGAAGAAGTTTAACAGTCTGCCACAGTACAGCCCAATGACATTCGATAAGAAAAGCACTGCTGTCGTAAAGAAGAAGAAGCCAGACAGCCCCACTGCACAAGAGGAAGCCTCCAGAGCAGGGAAAGGTAAGTGACAGTGTTTCTGATTCATCCTTTGTACAAACTACATTTCTTTTAATATCCTCTCATCCCATCAGCTCTCATTCTATCCATGAGCCTGTGTTGTACAGGGCCTGTCCTTTCCTTGTAAAAGCAGAAGCTTTTTTGGACTCATAGCATTGCCATTCTCTTCTCCTTTCCTTTTTTGCTATATCAGGGCCATCTCCATCTCAGAAAAAGACCTCATTCCACAAGATTGTTAGGAAGCACAAACACAAAAAGGAGAAACCAGGTGCTGTGGAAAAAGGTGAACTAGAAAGTCAATATTTGTGCATTTTGTATAAGAGTGATATTTCCGTTTAGTTTGCTATATGAAATACAGCAGTACCTTGGGATATGAGTAAATTTGTTCTATTACTAAGCTCGTAAATCAATCTGGTCGTATCGCAAACGCTGTTTTTTTTAATTCACAATACTTTCGATCATTTTGATCCATTCCGGGCCTGTGAAATATCCTCAAACCTTTCCAAATTATGAAAAAATAAATAAAAATCAATCAACAGACACTTAATCTTAGCATTATCACTGTAAAATTTGCAACTTCCTTCTCATACTGTGAACCCTGATGCTTTTACACTACTGCAGTTTATTTATAGATTTGTATCGACTAACAGCCACAGGGTGGCAGTGTAGTTTGAAGTGCAAAAGTCAGACAGACGAGTGGAAAGTTAATGCACCGAAGAAGACAGAATTTAGCTTGGATTTGTATCATGGACTATCACTGTGTGCACCATTCACACACCCTCGTCATAGACAAGAAAGAAAGAAATGCACATGATGCAGCTCTTCGTGTAAAGGCAATCAGTCTGACCATCAAAGAGGGAAACAGAGCAACTGTGAGTAAGCCTGACATATATATCTTTAGTGGGATTTCAGAGGCGGCAGGGGAAAGAATTGAGTCATTTTAAAAAGATGACAAAGACTTTCAGATGACATAAAAGCTGTGCGCTTTTGTGTTGGTGCTATGTCTTACTTTGCAGCTAGACATGTTACTTTTGTGTCAGTGTTGTGTTTATGTCATACTGCCGATTTTCAGGTACTGTTTGGAAAAAAAGCACGTCTTAAATTAAAACAATGGTTAAAAATCCTCCATGCTCTGTGTAAATACCTTGTGTTACAACATGAAAACCTGCGGCTTACACTCAGGTGTGGCTTATATATGGACCAACAGACTCAAGATAGTTTCTCAAGATCGTGTCTCAAGAAAGTTTAATGTGGAGTTGTTCCTATGTCAAGGTACTACTGTACATTCTCTTCCAAGGGACTTACAACACTTGTCAGAGGGAATGCTGTCATGGGGAATGAGCAGCAATTCAGTCCAGCTCAGCTCAGCTGTAGGAAGAAGTTAATGTCAAAAGGGCTGAAATAATAATACAATTTATTCAGCTCAATTGTTGTAGGAAGAAGTTAATGTCAAAAGGGCTGAAATAATAATACAATTTATTCATAGATTCATTTATGCATCGCAATGAATCATTTTGAAAAACAGGGCTCATCCTTTTCATCAGAATATTTTATCCTCCCATTGTACAAATTGCCAATGCCATAAAATACCTGTAAAATGTGTAACAGTGATTTTCAAAGCTTACAGTGTGTTAATTGCTCTAAAATAGATGATAAATAAATACATGTGAAGAAAAACTCACGTATTCCTGAGTTCAAAGAATCAATTCATATCAATTTTGACTAATTGATATTTAATTAATTGCAGTTTTGTACTCTAATGCACTGTGTTTTGTGGTATGTTGTATCAAATATAGTGTAGATATTTCAAAAGCAGTAAATATGTGTTAGGGAAAAAAGTGGTAGGGAGTGTTCAGAAATGTCTTTTACAATAGTATTCTTAGATATACCACACTATATTATTGGAAATGTTGTGTTTTTGCTGATGTTTTTATACAGACGGAAGTAATTGACTATCATCCTGATTCCGAAATCTATTCTTAAGTCCTCTCTACAGTAATGGTGCAGAGTGATTCAACCATTTCGGATTCAGCTTCAAAAGCCAAATCATGTGCCCTCATTGCCACAATGTGCCCAGATGCGCAGAGCACCACTAGCATGGAGCTGCTAGTTGGTAGCCAGAAGAGGAAGGCAAGGAAGACTAAGATCACCCACTTGGTGCGAACAGCTGATGGCAGCGTGTCTCCAGTTGAGGGTAAGTCTGAAAACGCTTTTGCAAGGTCACAGTCGAAAAGCTTGTCAAATGAACCACTGCTCTTGTTGACCATTTCTTCCACCCTTACAGAGGAAAAATCACGTGACTTGAACCAGGAACAGGATAAGAAGCCATTACCCCCCCAGAATTTATGCAATGATAAAGGGTGCTACAGTACCCCAAGAGTGGAGGAGGACGAGAGGACTGCCATACCACAGGACTTGCCTGCTTTCTTCAGCTTGGCCGCACTGGCTGAGGTTGCAGCCATGGAAAATGTACACAGGTACACTGATGCACAGTCACTGTCCCTCTTGCGCTGTATCTTACCAACTTGAACGTGTTGGTCTCAAAGCACACGGTATAGAGCTAATAGGATATTGATGTTCAGTACTACCAAGCGTCATGCTTGGAGCCTCTCCACTTTGATTATCTTTCATAATCAGTGTCAGTGGACTTTTAACATGGATGTCTACAGTTGATGATGTGGACATGATGTGGACATGTTATCCTCCCCATCATGATCTGACATATAAAATTCTTGTGTACTGTGTCCTTTCAGAGGCCAGAAGGGTATGGAGACTCAGAAGAAAGACCTTGCTCAAACTCCAGTCCTCATCTCTTGTGCTGATCAGTGAACCTTAAATTGCTGTCATGAGGAGTCACAACATGGGCACTGGAGGTTGAGCTTCAATTTCCTCTGCGTCGCAACTTAACTCCTGTGGGACACAAGACCAGGAAAGCTTTGGACAGACCCCACCTTTGAGGTGAATTTGCTCGAAGCTTCAGTCCGTGGAGGAATGAGAGTCCGCTTCTCCCTGCACCTCTTGCCATGTCAGTGTTTTTCCCAAAGCCTTCACTTGGTTAGGAAGGACGTCCTTAGGAGGAGATGTCCTTGTGTTCCCCCTTCCTCCCTTCATAGATCCGTTAGGGCCTTTGGAAGAACAAGTCTGTCCCTCACTGCATGGCTTCCCACGTAGACACGGTTGTGAAGGGTTTATCGTACACTCTTTATCACATAGAGGCCATTTCTAAGGTCTAGTCTTGCAATTTAAGATATAGCGTTTTAGATATAGAATAATCTGATCACAGCATTGGTTTTGTACAATAACACTGCGTTCTGTCACCTTTTTACCTCACACACTTACTGAAGAGTTCCCTCCGCCTCTGGTAGAATACCTCTGTATTTGAATAGCTATTCTTTCCATTCCTTTCAGCGTCAACCCAAAACAACTTCAAGCAGGGTAAGAAATTGCAATGGGTAGCCTTCCATTACCTGCAGCTATCCCTGCAGCACACATACACACACAAACGCACACACGGACGTACACACATGGTGTACTCAAATTGCAAGGAAACAGAGGGTTAGTAAGTGATATGTACTTTGACTTCCTAAAGACAATGCTACTGTAAAACAGTGTGTTTGGTAGCTATAAATATTCATATTATATTGAATGTGTAAGAGTAGACTTGTACATACCCTTACATACACGTAGGATTGGGCTATAACCGATTGTTTGTCCTAATGAGTAGTTTGCCAATTGTCAGCATTACCAGGTGATAGATCCATCTTAAACTGCTTCTGTGTGTGATGGGACGGTTACATGGGTGACAAAATGAATCAAATAGCCTTAACCCCACCAACCCCACACCTACTGGACCCTTCTGCCACAAAGCCCTCAATCCAGCTTACTGCTTAACATAATCACTTTTTCTGATTGGAGTTAATGTTTTTGATAGCGAGATGTAGTTGTTGTTGATCTCATCACAATTTGCGCAGCACTACACTAACTCCTGTTATGTTCCTTGTTTCAACAAGGGTTTTTTTTTCTTTTTTTTTTGTTGTATGAGCACTGCACTAACTCATAGCTTAATTACCAGTTGCTCTTCGTTGAGCAATGCCTTGTCTCCATTGGCTGCAGTGTTTCTCAGCGAAATAGCATGTCAGCTCACTGCTAGCGTCTACTCTCAGGTTTACATTTCATGTCGAACCTTCAATTCTCTTGCCACAAGCAACATTATTGATTCTTTTCAAACCCCATGTAAGCCCACAACACCAGATTGTGTTAAACACAGACCAATATTGGTTGGATGCGAGAGGGTAAAATCACGAGATCACAAAGGTCACATTCACACATGTATGTTGATTCCGTGTCATGTTTGTTACTCTCTTGCGTACTGACTAACAAATAGGACTTGCTGTCTACTGTGCAAGCAATGGAATTGTTTAGATAGTACTCGTGTAGACAGCCTACTTGATGACATACTTGGTGGCATGAGTGATACCATCAAAAAAGATAAATAGTTGGTTGTTTGAAATACTGCAAGTAGTCAATTAATGTTTTTCTGTTAATGTGAGGATTTTAGAACATATTCTCTTATTTTACTCTTGTGTACTCTGTAATTTGTCCTGAAACAAGGTCTTACTCTAAAATTGTAGATACAAAGATCCCTAGGCAAAATGTCTGTCTCATTGCCCAAACCTGATGGAGACGAGGCATACCCTTTCGTCCCCCAACTATGTGATTCCTATCGGCCTTCTTGAGATTTAATTGCCATAACAAGGTCTACTCAGAGCTCACAGGTTGTGATTTTGGAGTGGGGTTTGAAGTTGGATGGTAGTTTTTGCTCATTAGTTCTATCAGATTGCACAGTTAGAGTCATTCCTTTTCATTTCAACTGTTTTGGCCATACCTATGTTTACAGTGTGTTCGCGCTATGAGTGAAGAAAAGTAAGGAAAGACAAAATGAAGCTGCAGATTTGCTATCTTCCTATAAGGCCACTACCATATTGGAAATGTTGAGGCTCAGATAGTTCTTGCAGCACCTTTCGTCTCGTTTTGTGTGAGCCCTTTGTTTCTCTGCGTAGAGCAATGCTTAATTTATCACAAGTTTTAGATGCAATTTTGTTCATTACTTTTATTGTTGATTTCAATATTTTTTCCATTAATGTGTGTACTTAAATGATGACTTTTTGAATTGGGTCCTTTTAAATAACTTGCGCAGTTTTTCCTGAAGTCAAGTTTACTGGATTAAGACTGTTGTCAAAATGAAGAACAAGCTTGTAGACGATGAATGCATCAATGCTTACTTGCACAGCAAAAAGGCACTGAGATAACATGCATCGTCTCTGGATCACTAGCTTGTCTTCTTACCTCTGGGGATGTGTGCTTAACTGTGATTGCAGCACCATTTTCGTTAATGTGTTCAGATGTGTAAACTGTGCTATTTTGTCTCATAAAGACAGAACTGATAACTGAGATATGTGTGTCTAAGACAAACATTGTCTCGTTAAATAGAGTATTTTTCCTAAACCAAGCCGTAGTTTCACAGTTTAAATGTTTTGTCACAAAAATTTTGTTTTGTGTTTATATACTGAGGGTGTACAATACAATCATGTCCTTTCCAAATTTGTCTTTCAACGCTCACAAACTGACTGCAGACATTTCCCTGTTGAGTTTAAGAGAATCATAACATGCTTCATGATAATCCTCGAATAATACACAGCATATATATATTTGCTCAGAAATGAGAGAAATTTATGTTAAGGATGATGTCATCCACACAATAAATTGTATTGTTCTTCCACTGGTAAACATCAGTGTAGGCCTTTGCAAAGACATCAACATTGTCTTCCCCAGAGAGAGTGAGCGAGGGAGAGTGAGCGAAAGAGAGTGAACAAGGGAGGGAGAGCGTGTGCGAGAGAGAGATTTGCTCATAGCAAGTGAGTTATGACATTTGCCAAAGAAAACAGAAAGGTATATTCAATGGAAATCATGACTCTAAAAAACAGAAAGTTAGCATAGCAGTTGCACTTCATTTTCTAGGTGTATAAATATTCAGGTAATATCAGCACAACTATTCCCAGTGTATCTGATGGGACTTTCTTGTTGTTTGAACCCAGAGTTGGAGGGATGTGCGAGAAAAGGGCACCACTGAATGCCTCTTTTAATATATTGTATGTGCACCTTATGACCCAAACCAAAACGATCATGAATTTTGGAGAAATTTATCATTTTTACCCTCTCTATTGAAATTATGCTTCTTAACTCTTACAAAGATGCACCTATATGTGACATCCCAGTCAATAACAAATCCATAAATCGAAAGAAGAGCCATAATAATTTCATCTCCCGTCCCCTTACTTTTTCTACATGGAAATGCCTCTATGAAACTGAAAATCCTATATTAGTTACCTAAATGACTATTACTAATACCCTTTGTGCTAGTACTGTCTTCTTGAATGTAATCATTTTGTACCTGTATTTTTCTAATTCCAATTCAGTCTTGATTGTACTGTATGTATGCTATGATGGTATACTATCCTTAATTCATTGCAACCCAGTTCCGATAACACAATAGCTGCTGTTCTGGAAACTCAATGGACTTGTGTGCAGAAGCGAGTCAGAAGGACTTACCATGCGAGGATCCATGATTTGACTGATGGTTGATAGATTCATGTGTTTTGCGGGGCAATACCTTCCCGGTGTTTCGTTTATCTTTCTCTTCCTTTGCAGTATAAGTGGAACTCTGTTCAGGACAGTTAAAAACAAACAAACTAAATAACGGAGGCACTCCTGCAATCAAATAATACAGTTGAATGCTTGAGTCACAACTTATTTATTACTGCTCTCTTTTTCCAGGTTTAGTTGAATAAATAAAATATACAACTGAATATGCATCTGTTAATACATTCACGTGTGTAAAAATCATCTACCCTTTACTGGAATGTAGATTGTTGCTTCCTTTGTTTTATTTTGTGAAGAGGTAGTGCCAGATGTCTCTTTCCTCTTTGTTCGTACTTTTGTGTGTAATCTAATTTATGTTCTGAGTAATCATCAAATGAGAAATGTTTCTTGATTGTTACAACCCAACTGTTAAAATGCAGCCTTGCCTTACTGGAACCCCTGCTTAGTGAGGGATCCCTCAGCCACCCTACCCTACCTACCCCTTCCCACCCACAATTCCTATGTCATAACACTGTTTGCCGATGCAACTATTATTCCTTTTACACATAAAGATGACGCAACTATTTCTTCTTGAAAACCTATTAAAATAGCATCTATTAAACCTGTACATCTGTGTGAAAACATTTTGTTGATGAAATACATTTTCCTTTTCTGCTTGGTGTTTTTTTGTTGAGGTATGTACTCCTGTGATTGGTCTAACCAATAAGTCACTCGAGAGAAACCTGTAGAGTGAGGTAGGCCTTCACATGGATTTGATCATTCCATATTAAAGGTGACATCATATAGATTTGTATCTTTGTATTTTACTTAAATGCTGCAATGTGTTTGTGTGGAAATACAAAGTCTCACTAAACTGAAACTCCGTTAGCAAGTGCAATATCGTGATGTCATTGAAAAAACAACTGAAAGACAGTTCATAAAGCCTAACAAAAGTGGAAGTGTTTAGCCAGTGTACCCAAAAGCAACATGGTTTTCAGCTAAACCAAGACACCCAAACAAATGCATACTAAAGGAAGGAGAGCTCTCATTGATCCTCATAAATGAATACTGAGGTTGTATTGAATACCACTCCAGCTGATCTGTTATCGGTCTTGAAATTGTGGATAGAAGGAACAGTTGTTACAGGCTGCTCTGGCAAATACAGGATATGTGTGAAGTTGTAATAGATTAGTGAATGAATTGTAGAAGTAAACAACAGCCAATCACAGATTAAGAAATACACACACACACATCCAAGAAAATAAGACCCATATATGACTTTACTACATGTATTGAGGGAAGAAACTATCAAGGAGAGTATGTGCATCAATACAAAAACACAAATGCACAAACAACCCGATAACTTCCATGACATCAATCCATCTTCTGCTGCTTATCTGGGGCCGGATTGCAGGGGCAGCAGTCTCAGAAGGGGAGGTCAGACTTCCCCCTCCCCGGACACCTCCTCCAGCTCCTCTGAGAGGATCCCAAGGTGTTCCCAGGCCAGCTGGGAGACATAATCCCACCAGCATGTCCTTGGTCTTCCTCGAGACCTCCTCTCAGTGGGACATGCCCGGAACATCTCCCTGGGAAGAGGTGTGGATCTGGAAAAGATGCCCGAGCCACCTCAACTGGCTCCTCTCAATGCGGAGGAGGAACGGACCTAGTTTGAGCTCCTCCCGGGTGACAGAACTCCTCACCCTATCTCGTAGAGTGTGTCCCGCCACCCTGCAGAGGAAACTGATTTCGGCCACCTGTATCAGAGATCTTGTCCTTTTAGTCGTGAACCAAAGATCATTGCCATAGGTGAGGGTAAGTATGTAGAGTGATTGGTAAATAGAGAGCTTTGCCTTCCGGTTCAGCTCCTTCTTCACCACGACGATCCGGTACATCGATCGCCTCACGACTGCCGCTGCACCGATCCAGCTGTCAATCTCCCGTTCCATTCTATCCTCACTCATAAACAAGACCCCAAGATACTTAGACTCCTATACATGAGGCTGGATCTCGTCTGCGATCCGGAGGGTGCAAACCACCTTTTTCTGGTCGAGAACCATGGCCTCAGATTTAGAGGTGCTGGAATACACTTTCCTGGGGAGGCTGAGGAATGTGATCCCTCTGCAATTGGAACACACCCTCCAGTCCCCCTTCTCAAATAGAAGGACCACCACCCTGGTTTGCCAGTCCAGAGGCACTGTCCCACTGTCAGCCATGACAGCCCTGCAACATCCAGAGACTTGGGGTACTCACGACGGATATCATCCAGCCCCGGTGCCTTGCCACCATGGAGCTTTTAAACCACCACGGTGACTTCAGCTTGGGTGATGAATGAATCCACATCTGAGTGCTTAGCCTCTGTCTCTTCTGTGTAAGACATGTCAGTGGGGTCAAGGAGATCTTCAAAGTATTTCCGCCACCACTCGACCACATCCTCAGTTTAGGTCAGCTGCTCCCCGCCTCCACTGTAAACAGTATTGGTAGGGCACTGCTTTCCCGTCTTGGGGTGCCGGACGGTTTGCCAGAACCTCCTCCATGGCCTCCGAACTCCTCCCAGACCCGAGTTTTTGCTTCCACGACAGCCCTCACAGCCCACACGCTTGGCCTGCCGGAACCTGTCAGCTGCCCCTGAAGTCCCACAGGCCAGCTGAGTCTGGTAGGCCTCCTTCTTCAGCTTAACGGCATCCCTTACTTCCGTTGTCCTCCACCGGGTTCGGGGATTGCCGCCGCGACAGGCACCTGCGGCCTTACGGCTTCAGCTTCAGGCTACTGCTTCAACAATGGAGGTGGAAAACATGGTTCACTCAGACTCCATGTCTCCGGCCTTCCTTGGGATCTGGTTGAAGTTCTCCCATAGGTGGAAATTGAAGATCTCTCTGACTCAGGGCTCTGCCGTACACTCCCAGTGGATCCTGGCTAGGTACTCTGTACTACTGTTTGGCCCATATGCCAAAACAACTGTGGAAGACCTGTACACTGTCAGAAAGCGCAGGGACACAACTCTCTCATTCAAGGGGAAAACTCCAACATGTGACGGCAGAGCTGTGGGGTTATTACTAAGCCCACTCCAGCTCACTGCCTCCCCCCACGGGCAACTCCAGAGTGAAAGAGAGTTCAGCCTCTGTCAAGAAGTTGGGATCCAGAGTCTAGGCTGTGCATAGAGGCAAGCTCGACTATC